>DWJK01000613.1:0-20982 GCA_018248815.1 Croniades pieria auraria
AAAAATCTAATGTTTTATTATGAAATACAACCAACACGTACGAGTAGATCTACAACTTATGCGAAAAACATTAATTACAATATAAAGACAACTACAATTAACAAAAAGTCTTACATCCAAGTTCAAAATGTCATTATCGCCTTGTGAAAGACAATGGTGCTTCCATCTAGGCGATAGAGTCGCCATCTAGGCCACCAAGCTGTCATACGTTGAGTAAGAATATTGTGCCACTACCCACATTAAAGGATACTAAAGTAAATGCCTAATGACACTACCAGTAATTCTAAATTTTCGTACCTATTTAAAAATTTTCGTAGCTATCCTTACTTTATGAAATAACTAAATATGAGTAAACATCTGAATTGACCCCAAGTTTTGTTTATATCAGATATAGATATCATGTAAAAAGTAAGAATAATATCATGGGACATTTTCACAGAGGATCATCTGATCCCAGAATAAGCTTCAAGAGAGCTTGTGTTGCGGTGACCAGTCGGCTGATAAACTACATATGTATAAATATACACTTATATTTTTTTGTATTAATTCCAAAGAAATCAAGAAGGACCTCGTACTTAGTACTTAAGTCAATTTTGAGGCAAGATGCTACTAACGCAGTAAAAAGCAATTTTTTTGTTGACTGTACCAACAATGTGGATGTGAATGAATTCTACATCAAGTGACGCTTCTTTAAGTAGAACTCGTCTATTCTTTTTAAAATCTATCACAATTAGATGAGAGGAGAGAACAGAGGAAATTTTTAAATAGTATCCAACAGATCCCATTGGGATTTCAGCTGATGTTAGACGAACAAAGCAATGGTCATTGAAAAACTTTATAGTCTCATGTGGACTAGATTATAGTTCAATCAACACTTAACCTGAGTTTTATACACTTTTTGTATGGCTTTCTGTTTAATAAGGCCCATGTTCATCAGTGAAACGATAAGATGGTTCATGGTGATGATGACGATGATCTCTAAATGGAAGCTTGTCAAGTTTGCTGACTATTTAGATACGAAACTGAAATTAAATTCCTATAACGTAATAAAGACACTGTCAACAATGTCAAAGCATGGTTATAAACGAATTTTTGTTTAAGTTGCATGTCTTCGCCCGCTATAATTTCGTATACCAGAATTAAAAAATGTTTAGTTTCAAATCATGTATTGATGTAATACAACATCACTTATATTTCCCCGAAAAGACGATTATTACCTGTGATTAGAGGAGTATGGTACTCCAACTTTTTACCCGTTATGTTCTACGTCTCAAGGATAGGAGGTGAGTCTATTGCCATACATCGGGCACGAATCCCAATCCAATTAATATAATATATGTACTCAAAGTGGTTGGTAAAGGTTGGATATGAAGAGCTGAAGATCAAGCTCAGTGATGTGTTATTGAAGAGTCCTATGTCCAGCAGTGGACGAGAATAGGCTGATGATGATAAAGATAATAATTAATATATTGCCCTACCTGAAATCGAACACATGACCTCTTGCTTAGCAAAATACCTGAAAACTAAATGTTCTAATAATGTTTGTTAATACAACTGAATTGGACTCACAATTAATTTACTGGAGAAAATATTACGTTTCCATAGTACTGCTTATTATTTACGTCTTCCTTCTAGGTATTCTTTGGTATGTTCAGCTGCTGAAGGTTTCTTTATTTCTACATTAAATTATGTACAAATTATATTAAATCGAATCGAAAATTTCATAACAGTATCTCAAGCCTCCATAGCTCAGGGGTTAGAGCACTGGTCTTGTAAACCAGGGGTCGAGAGTTCAAATCTCTCTGGGGGCATTATGTGTTGATAATATCTTGTTTTATTGAAATTATGCTTTTTTAAATTGGTTTTTAAATGTATCATTTTTTTATTTATAATAAAACACAGATTTTTTTTTATTCTTTGTTTTATTGTTAGTCAAAAATATTATTTCATAACAACAGCTAGTAAATGCCTTCAAAAATATTGTAAGAATAGGTATTTTTTTCACATTTCTTATTTGAATAGAAAATTTGATTTTAGATTGTAAAAATTACAATGTTGCCTTTTACACCGACCAATTCTTTACTTAATTCTTAAGATGATTTTGCGGAGAGATGAGTAAAAAACAAAAGAGTTCACACCTACCGAGTAAGCCCCATTTAGTTAGGCAAAGCCCTATCAACATCACCTGTGCTCTGAGCAACGCTACGGATCCGACATCGCACAGGTAAACCCCCCCTACGACACCAGTCCGGCCCACATCTTCATAATGTAGCGCTTTCCGCCATATCTCCGGGGACTTTCCACAGGGTAACGGAACCACAAGGATTCTGTGTGTGACCCCGACAGTTGAACTGGTCGGAACTCTAACGTAAGTGCTCTAAGTCAGGTATATATACAAACTGATTAAAAAACTTTGATAGCGTGATTTAAGTATCTGAGTGCTTTCAATAACATGTGATAAATTTATTTATGATTTTATTTTATAATTGTATGTTAAAATATCATTAAAGTAATTTGTTATATTTTATATGGCTCTATTGTTTGTTTGCCCTAAAATAAATTTTTATTTTCAGAATGTAATACATTTGTAAAACTACGCCATCTAGGGATGACAACATGTACTATTCGGGTTCTTATCTCACACATTTGTATAATCGTAACAAAATGAATTTTTACAAATAAAAGTCAATAAATGTTCACACAAATAATAGAAAAATAGGTTTACATCATTTAAATTAATTTTCTACTATTAAGTTATAATAGTATTAAGACAGTATAAAAACTTTATGCGCAAAAAAGAATCATACTTGTATTCGTGTCGCTGTAAAACACCGTATACCCAACATCGCTCTTACAGGTACAGTTTTGAATATTTTGTTTGTTACGTCTGTGATTCATAATGAAAGAATTTGTTTGACACAGGCAATATTGAGTCACCCGGTTTATGTATACGGTTTAGTTTCCCTTGCATGAGCTGTGATGCGTCGGCGCAGGTGTGCGGCCGTCTGGTCGTCGCCGCGGCTACTACTCTCGGATATGGCATTCATATATTAAATTGCTTGCGGTAACCGACGCACCAATCCATATATTGTCGATAGAAGTGATAGCTATGCGAAATCAGACGCGATCGGCTCTCTTGATATAGTCCACTGATCTACATCCCATCTACTGGAGTTGCCTGGACCCCGACCAAACAAAGGCATTACAGAGTATTGTCATGAGAATAAATTTTTTTTTATAGCTTATACGTGTTTTATTAGCTAACGACAAAAGCTTTAACTTAACAAAGATTCTGCATTGTAGTTAAACTTTTATTGAATTCTACTTTTTATTAATCTACGTTATAATCAACTCTTTTATCATTCCAGTGTTGGACGCTCGCCTCCTCTATCATCATCATCAGCATCAGTCTATCTCAGTCCACAGCTGGACATAGGCCTCCCCCAATGAGTCCCATCGCGCCCTGTCCTCGGCTTGTCGCATCCAGCATCTGCCTGCAGCCTTTCGCAGATCGTCATCCCACCAGGCCGGAGAAATGATGGAAATGATCAAAATGGGGTGGTGTATTTAAAGCTATAAATAAAACAACTATATTGGCCTTTATTTGAATCATTTAAATTTATTGAGACGCTTATATAATAATCCAATACCATGACGTAGATTAAATGCAGTTTGAGAAAAATGTAACGTACTTGTTGTACCTATTACCTACTAGTTCAATAAATAATCTTAAATCTAAATTTTGATGAACCAAACAAACATATAATCAGTTTCCAAATCCAACTTTATATTCCTATCTTATCTAGATTATAGAAAACAGATTGGTTTATAACTATTATCAAGAATGTTAAATACTCATTATTCATTCATCTACGACACCGATATAGTACCGATACGATGAAATACTTAGATACTTTTATTATTAATACTCAAGTGAAGTGTCTGCTAATTACTTCAAACA
Organism: Croniades pieria auraria; assembly: GCA_018248815.1. NCBI lineage: Eukaryota > Metazoa > Arthropoda > Insecta > Lepidoptera > Hesperiidae > Croniades > Croniades pieria. Next base: position 3,962 of record DWJK01000613.1, read on the forward strand.
AAATAATAATCTGACAATTTCTCATATTTAAATAAAAACCACGTGTTTGAGCCGCTAATGCATATGTAAATAATTTAAAACTAATAAATTATTCATTGGTAAATTGTACAACGCTGTAAATTAGCAGACAACCTTTAAGGGAATGTATTTAGGCTATTATATGCACAAGTATGTAGCGCATACATAAAACATACAGACTACAGATACATTTAAAGAGCTTCATATAACTTTACCGACACGAAGAATTATTATGAATGTGTGAAGTACACATTTATTCTAACAGTAACATTTAATAACGACATCTCATACTGTCTTTTTTTGTATTTTTTTTCTGCCCGCTCTATAACTAATTTTAAATACAATCGAGTACTCCCGATATACTTATCATGTACCTATAGTCGTCAAAATTTTCGTTCCAATAATTCCGTTATGTATTAAAATGTGGTACTAAATTATCAGATAACTTATAATGAACGTTGCGTCATATGATGTGTCAAGTGACAATGTTTTTACAGTGATCTTTTCAATTCATAAACAAAGTGATCAATTAAATAATTTGTCAGCAGGTTTGATTACTCCGAGTCATGGCCTTCCGAATTGTTTCCATGAATACTCTATATAACTGAATCGTTTTTTAATCATTTTCTGTAACACATAAGGTATTTTTAATGATCAGTGTACATAAAACAAAACTTAACGAGTCGACAAAGTTTACAGGAAATATAACGAACGCATCTTATTCATTAAACGTTTATGAAACGCATGTAACTAAATTATTTTTAAACCCCGTTTATGAAGATACATAAGACAGGAATGAGCGACAATACTTCAAAAGTCAAGATGCAAAGTGGTAATATCAATGTCTTAAGAAATCTTAATCACGTTGGTTGTTTCGCTGCCAGGTCTCGGTGAGGTTTGTCACCAGTGAGTCGAGCAGTTCCTCCGGTAAGGGGCTGCAGTGAGTTGAACGATGGTCGCGCATGTACTTTGAAATCTATGACGGAAAAAAATAATTGTTTAGTTTACATTGTAATAGACGACGCATTGAATTATTCCAATTGAGAAATTAATCATTAATGTAAAATCGAATTCAGTGACGTTCTATTGGAGCCTTATGTCCAGAAGTGGATGGGAGGAGGCTCATTATGACGAAAAAAAATTACTTTTGGAACATGACTGTGTCACCGGATATTCCTTAAATATTAAAAATGATGAATAAAATGAAGAGCCACGACAGACGCCCAGCTTATTAGGACACTTACGAGTTTCAGCATTCGGTCTTCGCTCTCGGTAACCACGTTCCTCGCCATGACAATACGCTGCGTGTCGGTCATGGCGATCAGCTTCTTGAGTTGAGCGGTCATCTCAGTCACCTCGGGCACATTGCTGTGACGCATATCCAATATCTTCAGCAGCAGATTGTTGCCACGGTTGGTCGAAATCAGCCCGGGTCTGCAAGTAATTAATTTTCTATGTATGTTCATTAAAGACACAAAAAAATATTTAAAACTTAATGACCAATACCGGACACAGATAATTTCATCATCAGTGCGGCGAACCAATTGAATAGGGCCGGCGTATTGCAACACCAAGTCTCCAATGTTCAAGTCGGCGTATGAGCGAATCACTTCCTTCACTAATAAGAACCAGGATTTGGGCATCTGATTTGCCGCCAGCGGCAGAATATCATCGAAGGTTGCGTCCAAGATCTACGAAGAACGTTTTCAAAGAATTATCACGTTTAATTGTAGATATATTTTGTAATTGGCTTTAATGAAGGTCACACACCAAGCCGCGGACATCGGGGTAGTGGACAGCGGCCCAAGTTGCGGTATACCCTCCAATGCTCCATCCGAACATTACAATATCCTCGATGTTGAAGTGGAGCTCGTTAAGAGCATACTGCACTACAACATCGACGGCGTTACGTTCCTGTGAAGGTAGTGGTATACCCTGTGAATTTGAAATTACAGTTCTATATTCCACTTAATGGCTTTTGCGTATAACAGCGACAGACAACATTTATTTAACTTGTATCTACGAATTTTATTATATTTAAATAAAATGGAATTCACACGATAAGTGTTAAATTAACATTCATTTCTGTGCATTCACTTTTGTTCTTCTCCAAGCGTTTTGAACTTATTTTTAGATGTTTTAAAAACTGCAAACATGAATGGTTTTTGATTGTTCCTTCCCATAGAAGTAAAATGTTGAATACAAAGTGAGGAAAACATTGACTATGTCGTTTTGAATCTGTATCTGAATCATTAAATCTTGTCATAAATTACAAATGTGACAAAGGTCATCTTGTTTGTCTTGAGCTAAATCATACAAAAATATTTTTTCAAATACTACAGAAAAATATTATTTGTCAATATGATATACTATATATAATAAATATAAAAATAATTTGGCAATAATCACCTGTTTCATATACCGCTCCTTGAAAATAAATGTATTTGAGTGCTTTTAAAAAATGTATGTAAAGGTATAGTTCAACATTGTAGTCAATTTATTGATGATATTAAATAATGGATATTTATTAAATTATAACTTACAGTGCTATTAGCAAATCCAGGATGGTTCCAGCCAAGTACGGAATAACCCGCTTTAATGGGAGTTGACATTATTCCAATCTCATAGAATCCAGAGTTGCCTTCGCAACATATTATAAGAATGTCGCCCTTCATTGATTTTGAACGATGGTCAATGAACATTGTATCAATACTGTTCCCTTCAGCTGTTATCAGTTTGGAACGCATCCCTCCAAAGTTTTCCACAAGCACTGTGCGGCCTTGAAATAATGGATACCCTGAAATCAGGGCTTCATAACAAGATTAGGATGACTGATGTCAGCCCAGTCCTTGATTGATATCATAGCAAAATGTAACACTAAGCAGTCAAGGTCCGGAAAGGGCTAAATAAAATAAATTACAGCAAAAACAAAATAAAAGAAGCCTGAAAACATGCCACAGAACAAATATATATTTTTTACTAGTTAACACATGGGGGTTATAAACTTACATAACAGATTCTGTACCACACCCAGAGAGCCAGGATAAATGAGGCGGATGGCAAAAGTATGAGTTGCCAAGTAAGCCAGGAGCTGAATGGTTGTCCTCTGATAGAAGGGCAGTTCGGGATTGGCGCATTTGCTGAATGGCAGCTGATCGAACCACGGGGTGCTAAAATAAATTAAATAACATGACATTTTTTTAACACTAGTAGTTACACTTCTTTATGTTTCTACAATGAATCTTTTAGTTAATTTTTTTTCTAAAATTAATAATGTAATTAGTTGTTCAAAATCAATAACAGTTCATTTCAATAGTGTTTACTTGATATTAAAATTTACATATATTCTTTTATCTAATAACCTACACTTATTTTTGGACTTTACATTAAAGATTCATGATACAATTGTATGTCCTCTCTATTTATGTTTCTATATTCCTATCTGAGAATACAATTATAAAATGTTTTATTGATTTTTAGTGTGTCAACATTAAATGGCTCCAAACTACACAGTCAAATCACCCTACCATTCTGACTGTGTAAGCTTGATTATGGATTGGGTTCTATGCACCCCATAACATAGGAATATCACTATTGTGAATACAGTCAAACAGAGGCAAATATATTTATCTGTTAGATAAACTAAGATTCTCCCCATACTTGACTAATTCAGTGACCTCTTTGATATTTTATTATGCTTAAAATTTTGTAAAAACTGTCTTTTGTTTTTTTCTCGAAAAAAAAATTCCAATTCACCTAATATAAGTTACAAGTGTATCTCTATGCCTGAATATTTGGACAGAAATTAAGAAAATATTACTCCCCTACCTTTGCTTTCCCAAATTTAAAAAGTGATAGTATTCCTTAAATTAAAAGATTATTTTTATGATTTACCTCAAGGTAAGAAGAATTTTAATAAGAATTGGAATACTTATGATTCCAGTAAGATATGGGCGGCGGAATGTAACATACTTCCACATTTCCCAGTTCCGTTACATGTCCAACCATGGACTAGGGGGTGAGCCTTTTGCCATTCACCAGGCACTAATCCAGATTCTGAGTAACTACTAGGAATTTCAAGTTAGAAATATTCAACAACAATTAGTCGATCAAGACAATGATTAACATTATTACTTCAGTTCTAGCCACACATTTAGATTCACTAGACTGTGGGTAAGATGGATACATTTGTTTTTATAATTATGACAAATTACCAAATACTACATAAAATAAATATGTAAATCTATCAAATATGTAACTCGCCAGATACCCATTTAATTCTACAACCTTTAAGTATCAGGTTTGTATCATGACTTAGATGTAAAGCAGTTCATAAATATTCATTTAAAATGGTTTCGTTCTTGTCACACATAATTTATAAAAATGTGTATAGATGAAATTACTGCTCTTACCTGTACCGAAGAGGCATAACATAGGATGCTGGCCAATATCTGAAGTCAAAATCGTATCTCCTTATCCCATCAATATACATCCTGCGGTCCGGTACAGGATCAGTCAGAGCATTGAGAAAGTCAACATAGTTTGGGTTGAGTGCTCTTCCCACACTACGCATCAAAAAGGCGAATGCTATTATGCATCCAACTCCACCAAACAGATGAGCAAGTACGAAGGTTTCTTGCCAGGAGAAGAAGCCCCTTTTATATATGTACATACATATGAATGGGGAAGCATAGAAACCAATGTTGGTGACTGTATTTGCCTGAAATATTTAATACGCAAATAGATTTTTTGTTTAAGATTTTCGCATAGCTTATTTACAAAACTCTATTTACATACCGTTGATATTATTTTGTCGCCCCATTTTTCCAAAAGGTAGGGTTGGTAGACGCTCTGTAGACACGCAAAAATGAATCAGTAATACCCATTCAGCAAATATGGAAGTAAAATTGTGAATACAATGAAAACTTAAATATACGCACCTCTCTTGGCTCTTCACCGTAGATTTTGAGCAGCTTAGGAGCACGCAGACACTGCCAAACTAGCCTAAACATTTTTACTAATTGTTAAAGAGCTGCACGGCGTAGAATAAGGAACACACGGAAAAATCAATAACTGCCTATAATGGCTGTGCGTAATTTCCTAACACCCTAACTATAGTATCAAAAATTTGCCGGGATATGCCGCCGTATGAAACTTTAATCACTTTTCAACATTCACTTCTTGAGTTAGAATAAATCTTGCCATAAATATAATTTTTTTACTACAATCTTTGAAAAGGGTGGATACTATTTCAAGTATTCCTTAGAAAAGTTCAACCGGCGACAAGAGTGCCATCGGGAAAATGGGGAAAACTGTACTGCGAGTCACTCTATATAGATCGGGTCTATCGTGTTATTTTTTTACATGAATAAAACTATAGACGCCTACATCAAGACCTGCAGCCTGCACAGCGTTTTTAAAAACGCTTCATATGGATTCGACTACGACAAGCTGTCAGAAATGGCTGACGAATGAATTGGTAATATTTAATCTATTAAAATAATAACAGAAAATATATTATACCAGCGGAATGAAAATAATTTAATACAAATTTCATGAGTCAATGTATTGATTGTTACTGGAAGAATTATATTATAACATATTATTAACATATTTGTAAAGGAAAGTCGCTGTGATTTAAGGTGCGCCTTGATAGGATAAAAAATTAAATAAGATGTATTACTAGATATAATATTTTATTCCGTAAGGCGTACGTTATATTTTTCGTCCACAATAAAACGAACAATGGATCATCACTCTAATTTGTAGACTCTGTATCACCTGTAATTAGTTTTCTACTTTAGCTGTGTTCTGTGTCATAGAGAGTAGAATCTAAATGTCAAATAAAGCGTAATGACATTTTGAGATACACGAATACGAGTCGTCACCATAGATAATATGCTAAGACAAAACTCAAATTTTTTTACTTACGAAGTGTTTACTTTATGAAATTTTTAGTTCGTTCATTGTGAATTTATAAAACATGTTTTCTGTAATGGGGAAGGCATTTATTGCTATTATTTTTATTGCGACGTCTGTATCTAGCAGAATACACAAATTGCCACTTGTGGTAAGTATTTTTATTATCTATTTGTATTTTATAACTTGGCTTATCCAACTCTGAATATAAGTAAGAAATCATAAAAATTGCCAATTTTGGTTAAACTAAACATTGTTTCGATTTATGCGTTTTTTATATTACACGAATCATATCCAGGTTTTTTATATAGTTCCTTACAAATTAACAACTAACTCCTTCAATTCAATGTAGTTACATATATTACTGCTTGTCGTTCAGATATTTTAAGTAGTTGTATTAGTATTAAATAAATCATACAATGTACTTTATAATTTTCCTTCAATTATCATATCTCTTTCCAGGATGATGAGAGGCATTATGTAGATCTCACCACATTTGGCTTCTTTCAAGGAGGTATCCTTGATGTGCGGATGGTGAACTTCAGGCTGCCATCAGGTCCTGTTTTAGGAGAAGTATGTAAGATCAAATTATTGTGGATACATGATTTGATATATTCATTACTTATTATCTGACCTAAAATTTTCATAACTCCTGTTTTATAATAACAATCCCTAAATAAATGTCATTTAGCCATCCATCATCAGCCCTCTCCCAGAGTTCCTTTGTTGGACATTGCCACTTTACCAATTCACTATAGTAATGGTAACCATTTTAAATTGAAGTGTGCACCTCATCAATAATGCTTTGAGTAGTTCGACTTTTCTCCAGCAATGTAATATTTTTAAGTAAATATAATTGTTTTTTTTCAGTATGGTTTCACTTTGGACCGAACTGTAAATGATGCAATTAATCCGTACTTAGAAGTGCATTCCGATACATGCATATTGAAGGGTGTCGAGAAAAGCAGTCTACTGCTCTCGCCGCATCACCCAGCCATTGTATTTTTAAAAATGGACTTCAACAATTTAAGGTCAGTTTGATTGAGTTATTTTTGAAGCTTTTTAAGCAACACTTTCTTCCAACATTCATCATCATCATCATTCATGATTCATCATTCATCATTCATCATTCATCATTCATCATCATCATCATTCATGATTCATCATTCATCATTAATCATTCATCATTCATCATTCATCATTCATTGTATCCATCATATATCTTACTGTGACTTCTGTAGGCCTGGTCGGGAAACAGATTAACCGTTGTATGATATGGAGGCTTAATACAATGTTTAGTGATTATTATCTAATTGTAGCAATTGGAACAGTTGTTTAACATGCCCACCAAGACTAGAAGCTGATAACTAAAAGTAACAATTAACAGATTACCGACAGTAACAATTATGAGTAATTACAGAAAAAATAGGATTCAGTTTGAGAAGAATAGTGTAATAAAAAAGAATCTTTGGAATACCTTTGGAATTAGTCTTGGGTTAATAATATGCCCATCCGTATCCAGCTGTGCAAGTAGTCTTCCATTTACTTTACTGTACCTTGGAGGGTCTTGTCTTATAATCTGTATAATGTTAATGTACAATATAAATGCTGTGATGAAGATGCAACATCAAAAAATAACCATATCTTGTGTTATGAAGGTTTATATGGATTATCTAAATTACATTTGTGTATACACAAGCATTTTGCAAAGTTGCCAAGGGCCAGCGAAAGATTGTGAAAATTTGTATTGTGTATGTCATCAAAGAGAAAAAAGTTTGTTATTAAGCCTTATCTATCGAAGTTTTATGTAAAATCGATTTAATCTTAAGTATGTCCTGGTGGAGTAGGTGTGGTCCTAGATTGTAAAATGAGTTAGTAATGGTTATTGTAAGACTCTTGCAACTTTCTCTATTCATGAATTATTCAATGAAATTAATAAAACTATTCTCATGTATAGTTTCATTTAGTACTATTGGATAACATTCCTGGTTATGATAAGTCACATAGTATTATTATTGATAAAGAGTTTATAAAAAAATTGCAAAATTGTACCAAAATTTTAATTTTTAAGAGGATAAGATAACTTGTATTGCAGTTTTGTTTTTGTGGAACTTCATTCATATAAACTTACATAGGGTTGACTGCTATGTGCTAACATAGTACTGATGATAATTGTTTAATTTTTCATTAACAGACATTTATTTTTTTTGTATTTATTTCTTTACATTTTAGCTCTTGCATACAAATTGTGGATACTCTTAGTTTTATTTGTCCTGTATTTCTTTAATCATTTGGTTGCACTACATTGAGTTTATTGCTTTCATTACAACAGTACTATACAGTTTACATATGTATATACATATATATATTTAGTACTTATAAGCATTGTTAATATGTTTTCATTGGGTATATTGTCTTTGCTTATCTACTTAAGGAGCTTGTAGTTATGAGTTGCTCTTGGTCAGCAAATATCTAGTTACATCTGCTGCCACGTTTGCATTGCTCGATGGTAAAATAAAGATGTTGCTAGCGTAGCAATTAGGACACAGCATATTTATTTTTGCTATTCCATTGTTTAAAAACTTGCTTTTGGCTGAAGCGGAAGCGGAAGAGTGCCAATAAAGCGATAATTTTGTTTACTTTAATATAAACGATTTCGAGCACAATTCGCAATATTTTTAATAACGCTGATGAAATTTAGAAACGTAGAGTACTTCGTCACCGCCGGAAGCATGGGTCCATAGACAACTGTGATCACTTTCCATCAAGTTGCATGTTTTCCTGTTTGTTACTTTTAATTTTAATTAAAAAATGATTGCCTTTCAAAGCGGTCGTGCAACGGTTTTATAAATACATATTATAATACATGCCTATCTTAATTTAAAACAGCGAATGAAGCGACGCAGCTGTGCTATTATTTTAAACAACACATTTTAATTAATTGTTCATTTATATATTTGGTTATTATGTTACGCTGGTATCAAAATTATGAATTATACATTTCTATTAATAAACTGTGTCGAATTTTAATGAAACACGCTGTTGTTAATATACTGAACAGAATGTGTTAGTACAGTAGAATTCATCGTATCGTATAAAATAGGCTAGTCGATGTTATAAAGGTAACTCGAACAGTTTACATATCTGAGGCGTCGTAACTATATTAACTAGTTTCTATTGACACCGACCCTATGGTCGGCGTATGTATTCCAAGAATACAGCGTATGCTGTGTTCTTGGAATAGCCAGCAAGCAGTTCAGTGCTGTGAGACTAAAGCATAATAGATACGACAACAATGCAGACACATCCACGTGTCATTCGAACGGATCGAAGATAAGCGCAACTGTTACCGTGGTGCTATTATATCCTTACATGTATACTTTTTATGTATTGTAGGCTGAACATAACTTGTGAAGGCGAAGTATCAGCGTTGCATCTGTATCAGAACCGATCAATGATACCAGTGGACAGGAGCAAGAGGCAATCGCAGTATGGGTTTGTCAACAGGCAGATCCGTTCGGCTTACGGTAATTATACTTCGATTATATGTGTATTAAGTAACATATGTTAATACCGTTGACATATTTGGAATAATGAGCTTGTTTTTCAAGGGCAAGAAAAAACCGAAGATCGACCGAACCCCCAATGCTCGTACGCCGTTCTGCCAATAGTTAGAGAGTCGCGGGACGGTTTTGACTATTATAATACTAGTGTAAGTATATTTCCTTCATCGTTAAAGAATTGGTAGTGTTTTTACTGACGTTAAATGAAGAAGCCACAGAGAAGTGTTCTATATTGTATAGTTCACGACCTATTGTGCAACATCTTCGTTTAAACGCTAAAATAATTTCATCTGTTATAATGATTTCTTATCAATAAATTGTACTACTATTTAAGGTTGTTACAGACGGAGCTGTTGTGTATATTAATATCTATGCTATAGTATTATAATTATGTATATTATAGCTAATTACCACAGACGGTAGTTATGCAATAATATGCCCTTGTTGTCATTACCCGCGCAAAAGTATGTCTTTGCCGAAATATGTCTTGTTATAAGTTCACATATTTTGATCACGTACGATAGAGATATATGATATAGGAACGTGTGCGGTCACTCAAGCATTACACAAAGTATTATTATTATTATTTATGTGTTGTTGTAATGTATATTTTAGCTCCGTCTGTAACGACTTTTACCAATGTTCGGTGATTTAAATAGTAGATATAAGTAATGATTGCAATAAAACATTTCACCTCGAACATCAGCTGTGGCGACATGACGTCATTCGTTTCCTGTTAATAATGATCAACAACATGTATAGAAACTTTTATATAACACATGCTCAAACAAAGCTGATGATATATTATAATTGGATGAGAATGTTAGGTTTCTTGATGTATATAATATGTATTTTTGACGTAATTCCGGCCGTGTTGTCCGGGTTGAACATTAGACATTTGAATTAAGAATGTTTTTTGCATACTGTATGCTTTATAAGTGAATAAAGCATGTCTAACAATACGCTTTTGGCCAGCTTGACGACTGGCGTTACTCTTCTTATTTTGGGAGGATACGCATGTCCAACAATGGGACGTTTAAAGACGACGATGATGATCATGTAGCATGTATGTATTTATAGGTGTGTTATTTCAGTTTGCCATGTATGTGGCGTCAGACAAAGAAGAGGGCTTATATAACTTGTACTTCCACAACTGCCCGCACAAGAACACCGATCCAGCGCCTGGTATAAATGTTTTGGTAAGCATAACTTCTATTCATATACATATCATAAGAAAAGCGCGCCATGCCAAAAATCGCACGTGTCTTATGACGTCACGTTAGAAGATACTATGTACATGCCGTTCTTAATAAGTCCGTCGCAAAATATTTTGAACGGGAATGCAACTTCACGTTCAAGGTGTTCTATCTGTTTTTAGTGCTTTCCTTAGTAGCTAGACCAATTTTAATGTAACTTCAATATGGATATAGTTTGAACAGTTAGGAAGGATGTAGATTTTGCAAGAAACAAAATCAGTATGTGGTATATTTTATAATCAAAATAGGTACTCTAAGTCTGTGCTGACGATTTGGTTAACAGGAGAGACTGGGTTATTTAAAATAGTAAATATGTTACTAAAAAAAACTATAACAGAAATAAGAGATAAGACAACAAGAGAGCAATTTTATTCATAAATAAAGTGTCAATTTTTTTACTAATGCGCAGCGAAGCAGGCGAGTGATGACTAGAATTATTAACTTCATGACATTGCATGCATTTGCACCTGTTTAGCAAGAATAGTTGTAGTTTTTGCATCTCTAGTATTTAATGGTAAGTTGCGCTAAATAAGTATACATGATAAATTTCCAGATAGAGATATACGAGAGCAATGATGGCAACTTTCTGTCTGCGGGCGAGATGCCGCTGCCGGCGCTGTACAGCATGATGTCCCTCATTTTCCTTTTGAGCGCTGGCTTCTGGACATTCATCCTAAAGACCAGCAAGCATAAGGTGTACCGGATACACATCATCATGTGCGTGCTCGTGTATCTGAAGGCTATGTCGCTGGCCTTCCACGGGATCAACTTCCACTTCATACAGACTCGCGGAGAACACGTCACAGCCTGGGCCATACTGTACTATATAACACACCTGTAAGTTGGCAATTTTGTGTCTATTTATGATAGTCATAGTAATGTAAATAATCATATTAGACTTAATTTGCCCAAATATGTGTTCTACTTTAACATTAAGAAGCAGAAAACTGAAAGACAAAAAAGAATTGTAAACATTATATTAAACATGAAAAATGTGATCTTGTATGCTCTCATTTTATCCATTTTCAGATTAAAGGGTGCAGTGCTGTTTGTGACAATTGTGCTGGTTGGAACTGGATGGAACTTCATCAAACATATCTTAGCTGATCGGGATAAGAAAATATTCATGATTGTGATCCCTTTGCAGGTACTTATTTGATTATCTGATTTAAGTTCTATTATCACAAATCATTTGACTATTTTGTCATATTCCTAAAGTTCTGTCCTATATTATTTGCAGACACTTTTGGGCTTTTTTTTCCAATAATAAATTCTTATGACTTTCGATGTTTATTTACTACATTGATAATGTCAGAACATCACAACTGTTACAGGACAGCATATGCAGCTATTATTTTAAATTTATAAATAATTTCAAATGCAACTTCATGCCTTTAATCCCTGAAGGAATAGGCAGAGGAGTGTATAGTACATTCCTACATTTCATCAGTTATGTTTGCCACAATGAAATTGGTGGTGAGCCTATTACCATACACCGGGCACATGCCTAGACTCTGAGTCGCTACTTGAATATTTTTACCAGAAAATATAACTTAGAGAAATAGTACCCAACGTGTGATTCCAACCTAGTACCTTTCGATCAGCAGTCGCACTTTGCAACCACTATACCAACGAGTCAGTCAGATCTGATCATTCCAAACATTCGTGATATATCCTCTTTCAACTTGATCTATTCTAGATGATGTCTAATCATACAGGTGGTGGCAAATGTGGCAGAGATTATAATAGCTGAAAGTGAAGAAGGTGCAGTGGAGCACAATGCTTGGCGTGGGCTCTTCTTCTTCGTTGACGTGATCTGCTGTGGTGCCATCATGTTTCCTGTAGTCTGGTGAGTTCTCACTGTTTCCCTTGATATTAAAACTTCAACAGTGCCCAAACTGATGCTTATGCAGAGATATATGGATGAATTAGAGGCTATAAGTTATAGTGACATACATATATAGCTGTATTCTATACTATGATTGAGAATTTATATACTACTATAAAGATTTTGTCATTGATAGGCTTAATCTGGTTACAGTTGCTTACATATTATAAAAAATAATTACATAAAAGAAATGATATGTTTGTTTTTAACATTAAAATTAAGAAAACCTAACAATTAACTGTGACTTGTTTCAGGTCCATTCACCATCTGGAGGATTCGTCGACGACCGATGGCAAGGCAGCTGTGAATTTGCGCAAGCTGAAGTTGTTCCGACATTTTTATATCATGATTCTCTGCTATATATACTTCACAAGAATCATCATCACCATTTTGGAGGTGTGTTTACTTATCACATTGTACAAAGATAAGTTGCTGTCAGTTTTGACTATAATTGGTTTATTTTCAGTAGACCTAAGCCTTGGATGACCCATGATGAATATCATAGAATTGAAATGTACATGAATGCAAACTGTGAGAAATCTAATTATGTGAACTCTCACACAGGAGACTAACTATTGCAGTTTCTGTGATTACTATAAATGCCCTGTTATTATTGCGGTTGCATCCTTTAAAAAACGGTTAAAGAAATAAATATTTAATATAATATATACCCATATATAATGTTAAACATATTAGTTACCGAATCAGTTGTAGCTAAAAACGCATTCATAATTAACGATATGTATCCTTTGACTTGTCAATGTGACATCTTATATCTTGTTAACAGTCAACGCTTTGTTCATGAAGGATGGAAATAAATTATTTGCATATATAAAAAATCTCGGTCAGATTGCGTTAAATTAGATTGCGCTAATGTCGCAAAGTAGTGAATTTTAAAGAAACCGCCTAAAGTTATTGGTGTGACATAGGAAATGTGATTTACTAAATTGTTTTGGACTACCTAAACAGTTGAAGTTTAATATAAAATGATTTTATTGACTTCTATACTCAACAAAAACATTATATTTTTCTACTCAATACTTCACTCCATTTATAATTTATTGCATATTTCACATCATACTATTTATCTCGCGAGCGCCATAGTAGTGACCTTTGTAATTGTTACGTAGGGCTTAAAGCTGGACACTTTTTCAACTTGTCCGTCACATAAGATAGTTTTTTTTACCGCAACGCTTCGTTCTTTGTCGCAGAACACGGTGCCGTTCCAGTATTCTTGGATTGACGAGATGTTTAAAGAAATGGCGACATTTGTGTTCTTCGTGACTACCGGCTACAAGTTTCGTCCGGCCGCCGCCAATCCTTACTTCACGCCCACGCACCTGGACGATGTCGAGCCCAAAGTGTGAGTACCAATATTAGTTTTAAATTTTTACACATACAAAACATGCACTTCTTCGATTTTACATTAATATGGAATATTACCTAAGACCATTAACATATGATTAACCGACTATTCATATGTTTGGGCTTGGAGCACTGCATAAGTAAGTTCCCTGCCTGTCTGTGAGATCTGTTATACTCAAATTCAGCACAAATATTGCTGCTCATTACTAGAAATATGTGCAGCCCTGGAGTGTCCGCTGGTAGCTGGAAACAAAAGATTCATGCAAATTTCAATGACCGTGCTGATTCAAGCAATCTTCTCTATAAGTTAGTTATGATGACTGATGCCAGGAATAGATTCTTGCTTATGGCTATAACTTGTTTTTTCAAATTTAAAACAGTGATAAAAATGATAAATGAATAAAAGTGAAAATCATATTGACACAAATTGGTGTCTTATTGGCTTGATGTACACCATTGACACAGTAGGAAGGGAGAATAAAGTGAAAAGATGGAATTCTCTCTACTCTTTTATATTGATTTTAACTAATAAGTACATTAGGTAATTAATATAGTTTTCCAGTGAGACTGATAAGAGAAACATACATTATTACACTTATCACACTTTTTAATAAACTTTATAATATAATCAATAAGTTGCGTTGTTTTTGTTACAGCTTATCTGAAATCGGTGTACTAGATGGGGTGACAAAGAGAGACATGAAACGGGAGGACATGCAGCCTCTTATGCAGGATACCAACTCTGACTAGGTATTATAAATATTTTGTTAGTTAGGTAGATATTCATATTGTATTGTAAAGTAACTTCTACAGCAGGATATTGGAATTAATAAAAAGGAACATTTAAAATAAGTAATTGTGTTTATATCAAATATTGTCACTTGCAATGGCCGCAGTACCTTACATGAGAATGCACTTGAAAGTATTGTATAATAAACCAAGTCACCTTTTTGCATCTGTTAAAACAAATAAGTATTTGTGACAACCTTGGATTTTTCACTGGATTTTAATGAATTTTAATGCAATAATTTTAGTCTTTAGTTTGTTTGAGCAAATGTTAGCATCTTAATGATTTATTATTATTAATTATTAAGAAATCTTTGTGACATCAAATTTATTTACTTGGGTTTAATGATAGTCAGCTCAAGAATGTTTCGTAAATTGTTTACTCTCGAGCCTTATTAAGATCCTCACCATATATATCGAAATATTTGCTGTTTATATGCAAAAGGCAATGAACCTTGTTAAGTTGCAACATAGATGGATCACCATTGAGATGAGACCATCCATGGATTGTCAAGTTTGTAAATTTCGTACAAATTGTAAGCAATCCGTTAGGATTGTTATGACTGGAATATACAGCATATACAAGAACAATTCTATAATAGCTAAAGGACCTATAAAGATCCATTGCATAAAAGTCATTGCTGAATGTTCATATATATGAATGTATTGCTATCTAATAGAGACTAAGTAATAGTTCTCTATAACGAGGTTTTTATTCAGTAAGTAAATGTAATTTATTGAGGCAATTGAATACTTAAATGAAAAAAACTCTCGATTGCTGCTGTTTTTTTTTCATACATATGATTAATGTGAAGATAATAAAGTGCCAAACGATATATCTTGTTAAATAAATTAGATCTACATTAAATATACTACTGGAGCAATAATGTTATTTCCATAACATTAATACACTAAACCTCGTAAGGATCAAAGTAGATCAAATCTGATGGCAATCTGTTCAGTAATGTGCAATCTCTTTGACCATGGTGTTAAACGGAGGTGGACTTATAGTAAAATAATAAAATCTGTGTTCACTCTTCGGTTTCCTCACCAGGCTCTCTTACCGATCCTAAAATGGTACTTTGTACCGACTTTACGAAACTTTTAACTTGCTTGGAACTGAGTTAAAATTCGATTATATCGTGTGTTAACTTCAGTGAAAATAATTAAAATCATTTGTAAAAATGAGCTCTGAGTTGAATCAGACAGATAATATATAAAATACATGCAGTTACTAAATGCTTTAAGGTCGTCAATATTTGTTTAGAACTTTCACTAAATCCAAGTAACCATGAGTAGAGCTGTGTTGTACCTCAACAAAATGTCTGTTTAGTGTGTACGTATCTGTGGAATATCTTAAAAATCAATAATATACCTAAGGCTTTTTATGTGTGAAAATTTACTATTTAAATATATAAAATAGACCTTGTAAAATGAATGGCATATTGTATTTTAAAACATAATAATAAAAGAGCAATACTTAATATGTTGTGATACTTGATGTTAATAGTCTACATGTGTGAGAGAGTGGTTGTATGTACGATATATTGTATGTCTGTGTGCGAATGTATTCGGCGATCGGTGAACTAGCATGATGTGCACGCCGCTCTCAATGTCAGGATATAAATCTGAGTACAATAGCGTGTATACAGTGTACAATTCAATTGGACATGCACCACGTTAGCATTCCAGTTGTAACAGACGTATAGCAAGTAGAGATTTATTTAAATATGTTTTATCTTCTATTCTTTAATCTGTCATAATAATTTGGTTATTTTAATGTGATAGCCTATAGAAAGGACTTGTACGAGGTGACGTTGAGCGGTCTACATGTATTTGGTCCAAGTTAAGCTTATTTCAAATCGCAATTGGTCTATGCAAACTTATTCTACATGATAATTGATCCATTTCACATTTAGTCCATTTCGCTTGATTTAATTCGCGGTTGGTCCAAAAATGTATTACGAAACTAATATAATTTTTCTAATATCGAATTAAGTTTATATATAATTATGTATCATCATCATGCCTGCTCCCGTCCACTGCTGGACATAGGCCTCTCCAATTGCACGCCACTGAGCTCGATCTTCTGCTCTTCGCATCCAACCACTGCCAGCCACTTTTCGTATATCGTCACTCCACCTAGCTTGAGGGCGTCCCACGCTACGTTTGCCAAGTCGCGGTCTCCACTCCAGAACACGTCTGCTCCAGCGGCTATCGGTTCTG
>DWJK01000614.1:0-20973 GCA_018248815.1 Croniades pieria auraria
TTCTCTGCGTTTGATTCTCAGGTGGGTCTTTTCTAGTATGTAACTCAGAGTCTGAATTTGTGCCTGGTGCTATTATGGCTCACCACCTATTCCATGGTGGAACATAAACGTAACTGGTAAAATGCGGGAGTGTACTACCTCTTAACACTCTTTTGCCTTCCCCTTTGAAGATTACAGGGGTAGTATTGCGGCTACTTCATAGGACACAGTGCTTTTGTTATCTATTTACACTTGCTGTCTTTACTTTTCTTTGCATAAGCATATGGAAATAATCCCACTTGTTGTATTTACTTTTCTTTGAATATTTTTAGACTCCATTAAAATATTTCGTCGATCTCCTGCTATGCTTCTCCGTAAACTTTGGGCTTTGCAACGAGTTCATCCATTGAAGTTTTATAATTTAAAGGTTTTTATTTCTTGATGACGCTACTTCGCCACAGTTTTTGACAAAAATTGGTAACACCTTAGTTACCATAGTTGACATTCTCACGTCTAAAATTTACCATAGTTAGCTTCAAAATATACGCGATCCTAATTTGTATTCTGATATAGATATTAAATAGAAACATACAAATTCATTGTATAGTTTTAGCTTAATGCAACAAGTTTCTGCGATATAAAACATAACTGTCTAGAACGTTCGTGACATAAACTTAAGACACCCACAAAACAATGTTTGAACAAACACAGTTTGATACCTGAACTTTGCAACATTATAATAGTGTGTAAATGTGCAAGCGACCCCTACTATACTGGTCATATTTTATGTAGAGCCGAAATGACCAAAAAAACAACGCCGTTAAAACTTATAGGTATAATAAAATGTCACTTGTCAGTCTTATCGTGCAATGCAATGTCAACGGAAAGTCACCGTCACTAACAGATGTTCATTATGAAATGGTTTGGTAATATGATAGAATAGGTATTAGTTTCATTTTAGTCTGTATTTTTATTATTTATTCCTCTATTAGTTATGTGAAATGTGTATTTTACTGTCATTCATAATTGTTCTTTTTAAGTCACAAAAAGTTATGTAATATTGTTTTGTTTCTTTTTTATTAACGATTAGAAATGTTTATACAGACATTTCAAGTATCCCCTTTCGTCATAAGACCATGGAGGCATTGTCAACATTGTATTCGTTTGATATCTTCACAAGTTCAAAACCAGTTTCCAAACAACGAAGGGCCATGGAATTTGTACTCTCAAAAAGTGTCAAGTGGCATATTAGGCAAAGATGCGCACCAAGAAAAAGTTGTACAGTGCCTGCAAGAGATATACCAAGAAGTCGTAGAATTTAAACGACCCATTCAAGCTACGGGAAGATCAATGTTTAATTTTTTTAGGAAAAAAGAACCAGAAAAGATTGTTGCACCAAAAGGGCTTTACATATATGGAAGTGTTGGAGGAGGGAAAACCATGTTGATGGACTTATTTTATGAAACTGTACCAGTAATGTCTAGAATTTTATTCAGTTTACCATACACATTGTTACATAGATACTGAATTCTCAATTTTTCTGTTATTTTTAGATTAAAGAAAAACTAAGGGTCCATTTCAATTCATTTATGTTAAATATTCACGCTAGAATTCATGAGCTTAAAATAAAATCTGGCAAAGGTGCTAGCACATTCAGAGATGAGGGTTCCAAGCCTTTTGATCCTATTCCACCGGTAGCTTCCGATATCACCCAGGAGTCATGGCTTATTTGTTTTGATGAATTTCAAGTAAGTATTACAATAGTTTTGCATGTAGTATATCTGAAAACACATTTACTACCAAAACAGCCAGAAGCTAACTGTACTATTATATGTGTTCCTATGTTTATGGTCTAATAAGTTTCGTATGGACATTTTTTACTATGAAATTATTATATTTCCTTAATCGATAATTCAAAGTACACAAGAGTGACGATGTAATGATTATGCCTAAACAGGGAACACTCCAAACTGTTATTACTGTGCATTATTTGTTTGGTAGGTGACAGATATTGGTGATGCTATGATATTAAAGCGCTTATTTACTCAACTCTTTGAAAATGGTTGTGTTGTGATAGCAACTAGCAATAGAAAACCTGATGATCTGTACAAGAATGGATTACAGAGATCTAACTTCTTACCATTTATACCGGTACTAAAACAACACTGCAATGTTATTCAGTTAGACTCGGGAATTGACTATAGATTGCGGGGGTCTGGCAGCAAATATAGCAAATATTTTATGTAAGTAAAGATTGGGAAATTATATATAAGTATGCAATCAAAGGCAGTCCTTGAAGCCATGGTCATAACAAATAGATATGCTTTTCATCTTTAACCTTTTCCACACTGGATTTTTGTTTGGTTGATACACCATATTTTTTTTTAATTTTTATTTATAAGGTTATTTGCTTTACATGTTTAAAACTTTTTATTTGTATTTTTATGGTTCTTTTAAAAAGTAACATCGGTACACTTAAATGTTGAATTAATCAAAAATTTAAAAAGGGTTTTATTAGATTTAGTGCTGAATTATAGTATGGTTATAAAATGACAAACTTGTTTCACTGATGTGTAATGTAGTAAAGTTTTCATTTAAAAAATAAGTGTAGGTAATATGTTCAATTACTCATTTTAATATTCAAATACTTTTTTCAGTTGGCATTATTGGAACTTTTATTTTGTATTATAAAAAAATTGAAATCAGTCGTTAATTATTACTACTAAAAGTATTTTTTTTTTCAGAACTAAGGTCAATGAAAAGAATGAAGACGTAGACAACCTGTTTAAGCAGCTTATATCTAAAGAAACAGACACAGTGAGGCCGCGAGTTATAAATATTTTGGGTAGGAATGTAAAATTTGCAAAATCTTGTGGAAGAATCTTGGATTCTGCTTTTGAGGAGTTATGCGATAGAGTACGTTTTAATAGCCTCTATATTTCTCACCACTTAGTTTGATAAATTAGATAAATTATACACTTATAATTTTTAATTACTTAATTTATTCTGTATTATACACCAATGAGCAGGTATACGAAAAGGCGAACTTAATGTTTGATGGCATTTTTTACCAGTTAGTCCTTCTATTGTGATAAAAAAAATGTAATATCTCGCCTGTAATCCCTGAAGGGGTAGGCAGAGGAGTGTTACACACTCCCACGTTTCACCAGTTACCTTTATGTCCCATGGAATCTGTGATGAATCTATGACCATACACCGGGCACAGATCCAGACACTGAATCACTACTAGAAATTCTAAATTAAAAAATTCAACAGTACCCGACCCGGGATTTGAACCCAGGCCCTCCCGATCGGTAGTCGCGCTTGCAACCATTCGGCCAACAAGGCAGTAAAAGTATTGATTGAATGATAAAAAAGGTTTAAATAATTTAAAAAAATAACAGAAACATATGGTAATATTTGCCACAACAACAAAGAAATTTTGCTTAGGTCGCGCGTGAAGGTAACAAGGACAATTATTTCTTGGCAAAATGCGAGTCAACATGAGTTTTGGTGCCATAACGAGAGTGATCTGTTTGTTTCGCAAATTCGCCGGGCAGCTTGTCGGTCGAGCCAACGCTGACAGTTATTGGTTTAGTTACCGTTTCGCATCACCCGAAATAGTCAGTCGGACCGGTAACGAAAGAACGAAGTTAGATATATATAAAATTGGTATAACATTATTGTCTTAGACCATTGGTGAACATGGACTTCACCAATTTTGTCATATATGTGTTTCTCTACATTGAATTTCATTTTTATATGTTTTTAGAATCATTAGAGCGACCAACTGGTACTCACATGATGTATTTTTTTGTATCAATAAAATACACACGTAGAATGAGAGACCAGTTGATGAGTAAGAGTAATACAATTAATTATTTAATCACGCGAGTTAAATTCGAAGAAAATGTAGCCTTCTATAATAACGTGGATAACGTACAAAATTAACATAGTTTTATCTCATTGAAGGCAAACAGGCGATCTACGTCCCAAGGACCCGCGACCGCATTACAGTAGGCCGATAACAAAAATACGCCTGTCTGTACGCCGTGCACTCACGTTGCTCGACGATCCGCGACTAGAACCGCTTACAGACCAGCGTATTTTTGGCGTCTACACGCTCGTATTTGTATGTGCGTTGAAGTCCGTGTACGCGCGCTTTATGCCTCGTAAGAGCGCTGGCGCACTGTAACGCTGGTATATGTCGCCACCTAAACCCTTTTCATCACACGCGCGTTGCGACGCGTGTACGCTCGTTGTAGCTTAAAATGGGACGCGTGTTTCTCAAAGGCTTGTAAGCGCGCTAAAAGAAGCTGTTCTGAAAGTGCCCTAAGACGTATCCTAATTATCTTTGATAAAATTGATGAAAAAAGTCTCGCGATTTTGTTCACTTCCAGTTTACAATATTCCTCGATCGACGCGAGCATATAAAGGTCTCAAATGAAATAACAACGTTCAGATGAACTTAAACTGCTCGCAGTTGCTTGAGGCTCTGTGATCTTTTGAATATGTCTCAAAGATATAAGTTTTAACGATATCGGTACAAATCCAGTCCAAGGAACGTTTGAGAAGTTTTCGAGTGTTCGCAAACTACTACCATTACTGAATATTTTATAGTCTATTGTATGTATAGAACCTGTCTTCTTTAGGTATTGCCACTATAATGATTACATATTTTTTGACTCGTAACGAAATCGAGTGTTTTGTATACATGTAATATTAAAAAAAATCTTATAAATTAAAGGACAATTGTAAGTGAACCATATTGTGTAGATAGTGCGTATTGTTTAGAGCTGATAATTAAACAATAACGTATATAAATATATCATTGTCGCACTCGATATGACCACTTCTACAATAGTTCATTAAAATAACGGTGTATACATACATAAAGTACATGTGTATGATTTGAAGAACTGATAAAGTGCCATACCTGCCAAATTCATTGCTAATATCTACCTGCCAATATCGTAGGCATCGGCACTTTACCATCATTACAGCTCTGTGTATTTAATTGTTGACTTACTTTACATAAACCACTTGATTCCACATATTTTAAGTTTCGCAACGAACAACGCATCACATAGTCACACACAATCACACAAACGTCTCGACGGATCATTCGTAAGCAACTGGCAAGCAAACAAATGTAGTGCACAAATACTGTTATCAGAACTCGGTTGTCCAGGAAGCCGGTGATAGAGACGGAGGAGGTCCGCGTTTTATCGATGAAACATGTTTTATCTAAAAGATTATAAAGGTAAATTTTTAATCAATTATAAGGTGCGGGACAGTAATCGCGCGGCGTTAAACATTTATACGATCATATTGAGATTGGGCGGCGGGCGCGAGCAGGGGACGACGCGGCCGACCGAGCCCTCCGCGCGATCGTACATCAATTAACAGACTCGCAAGTCGCACGGCTTGACACCGGGCCGATCGCCAAATCCGAAATGCAACCGTTCACTTTTCGTGTGATGCACACATTTGGCGGGGCAGGCCGATGACAAAATATAATGTCGGCCACTTAAATCAATGGGACAATTAATGGTACCGTGGCGTTATCTTCACATTACATTTATTTAATTATACGTTGTTAAGGGGACGACAGGCAATGACAATGAAAACGATTAGATAATGAGCTCGTAAGGTAATGATAAACACGAAATTTATTAACAATATCCGATTGACATGATGTTTAACAATTAACATGCCAAGTCTAAATTAATTACATACCTAGCTATTGAATAATATAGATTAAGATTGTAAGACATTTGCAGAGATCTAGTTAGCGAATATTAAGACGAGATCTCGATTGCGATTATCTGCGATTCAAGCAACCGTAAGGGCCGTCGATCACACGAATAGAATTAAGTTAGCGTGAATTAACGTGAGTGTTCCGATGTGCAGTACGACTGCTCGTTGCCATATTCCCTAGTCATCAAAGAAAAGCTATACACTCGACATGACTTCACAGCAGCCACTCAATTAAAATAGATCTCCCGATTTAGGCTCTTAATGACTGTAAATTACAGCGATCGTTAATCACTCAGGGAACATAAATAGAGCTCGAATAGAAACGGGCAAAAAGCGGATACTACCCGCCCTAGTTCTGATGATTCGACATATTTATAGTTGTGTTGATTAGATATTTTACGGTAGGGTTAAAAGTATATTGCCTATTTAAAGAATGAACTTTCAAATTGAAGCATAATACACAAAAAAATCAATGAACCATTTCACTTTTCATTTAAATTTAGTGACCCTAATATTGTTAATATCATTATTAAATTTAGTTTAGTTTGAGATTAGTTTTGTTTTACACGCTGCGCTGATATTACATTCTATAAGAGCACAAGAAATTACTTCATCCCGTTGCACGAAGAAGGATCATAAAAAATAATTAGCAAGAAAGAACACCGCCCAGAGTTAATTGTTATATAAAGCACAAAACGCCAATGGCAGCCTTAACCAAATAAAGGTAAAACTAGTGCACAGATGTAACAAAACCGTTTTACATGTACTCCACAATATTTGCAGTGAGTCCATAAATGGGATTTGGTTTCATGATGAAAGCACGCACCGACAAATTTATATAGAGCACGAAATGTACAAACACTTCAATATTTCATTTTTATCGTAATGACACAAACATTTGAACCGTGAAACAGTTTCGCTTATCACTTTTGTGGTGGACGCCGTCATTAGAGGTAAGCGCGAGGACCTTATAATGTGACAGCAGCAGTCCGTGCGGCGAGCCCGGGAGCTGCCAGTCCGCTCGTCGTACATATTGGGCAGTGCGCGTGCGCCGCGGCCCAACTACAGAGTGACTGAGCTTCTTATCACCAAAAGAATTTGATAACGTGCTCATAAGATAAATTATGAATAATAGGAAACAACAACGAATCAGTTGCTACAGATAGAATGCGATAACAGAGTTGTTATAAAAGGAAATTATTTTTGTGCTTTTTGAACGCGCATATTAATTTTTATATAATAATTTTCTATGTAGGTACTCAACCCTAAAACACCTCGGGTCATCGCCTTTTTAAGGAACTTCACAGTAGACTATTTTAAAGAAAGACCAATCTTTAAGTAAGCAAATACTACTTATTTAAAATAAACAGAAATATTACTTACCCACTAAATCCGCGACGCTGCTTTCCTGGACTCGCGGCGCTTACGGCGGGATCCGAAGAGGAATCTGTTAAAGAAAACGTTTGATGATATGCATGATCGACATTATTTATTATGCACAAATTAAGAAAACTAAATATTAAAAAAAATTCGTTAATTGATTATAAAATGTGTATATATTTTAAGGCCCACGAATATATGTAGATCGCACAGATAGTTAAAAGGCAATGAAAAACAAAAAAAAATCAACGTCTATTAACAGTTCTGATATGCACAAGGTTTTATGCTATATTTCATACCAAATTTATACTCAAATGTTACTATTTTATTACTAACCAAGAAAAAAAATGCAAAGTGAATAGTACTTTAGTATTATAAATATATCCAATTTCCTAACGAAATAATAATTTCCAAAAATAATTAGGTACTGAACTCAGAGACTGCATTAAACTGAAATCAATGATAAGTACGATTTTGCTTGAAAAATACAATGAATATAATAAAATTGATGTCTATTGTCAAATTACACAAGGAAATTATAATTACGAGCAACTGTCAATAAATCCGGCCATAATAATTAGGGACAAATTCAAATAGATAACGTAGCTGTATGTTTAGAAGTGTAAGGCTGGAATGCTTCGTGGTTGAAATACCGGAATGCCTGGAACTCATTGCGTTCCGACAAGGGATGCCTTGTAAAGGATTGGATTTCAAACTATGACATGGCACACATAATAAGACAGTACATGTTGACTTTAGGTTCCTTTATACACTAGGCGTAGTACTAACATTTTTACTGAAGAAAAAATAGGATACTGTATTGATTACACCAGTGTTTCACTATCCAAACATGTGGTACAACGACTAACTAACAATTTTACAAATATAAAGAATACAGATTTTCAAAATCTTTTTCTTTAACGTCAACCCAACATAAACAAGTATGTTGGGTCGGCGACAAGGCGCAGAAATTACTTAATCGAACTCAGAACTCTACCAATGCTTACTTTAACAACATAAGCAGTTTAAATCACGGCAATAGATCCGCTAATTCATACCCAACACGGCTTTTACATCATTTGCTCGAAACCCCTCGGGGCAATTTAAAAGCTTAAAACTACGAGTTAGGTCAATGCTGTATTTATGGATTTATCGTACTGAGAGTGTATGTACCCGTTTGACTTAACCTAATTCCTAAACTATAGGTATATTCCTAATTTATATTTGAAAATCTTTTTTTAAACAATTTTAGTCGTTTTACTAGTTTCCAATCTGATCGACCTGTACACCTCAAGGCATTAAATGTGTTATCCATTACTGCTTTCTCATGTGAGATAACCATGAGTTGTTTTAACAATTCTTTATTCATAAATTATACATCTGTTTCCATACTAATTTGGTAATCATCAGCCTGTCTAGATCCACTGCTGGACATATGCCTCTCCAAGGGACGTTTGCCTATAATCCCCACACTGAACATGAGGGCTGGGGATACCAGAGCATGTCTTCTCGCACCGCTTATGCTGCTGAGGTCGGGGGATTTTCATTAGCCACCACGGATAATACTAATATTATAGAGAGGTAAAATTAGCGAGCGTGTTTATGGGATAATATAACCACTGTTTAGATGCGAAAAATCCTTTAACTGACAGAACGCTACATGATTTCTAAATCACATTGGCTGTTTAATGAACATAAAGATATTTTAATAATACAAATTTACCTCCGTTAGGTACAAATAACTACATTGCTCATCGATGTTTGCTTACGAAACAGCTTGAAATATATGCATTAAATGTATTGCGCAAATTGTAATAAAATTTTATTTCTATGGCATGAAACGGTATTGTTATGATTAATGCATTAATGAAAATGTTTGTATTTATTTATTGGGTAGAATGTATTATCAATCTCCATAGATACAGACCAAAATAAATAATTGGTGGTATTTTTTAGAAGATAAAAAATAATAAATCAATGCGTGATTAAATTATATGCAATACACGTATTGCGTTATGTTAAATTGTGCTCGACTATTTTTATTGCGTATGTACCTAAATATACACCTATACTTATATATTCCATGCTCCATGCATGTTATTTCTTTAAAATGAAGTGTCAGTTCGTTCCTTATCTGTTAAGAAGATTCTTCTACTAAAACCCGGCTCCGCTATCGAAGTCTTAAGGCAAATCGAACTTCCCGCAGGCGATTACATTATGCGATACGTAACACGAAAGTATCAACAAGACTGTGATGGTTTAGGTCGAAGTAATATAATATGTATCATTGCAAAGAACTGGAATATAATTGATAGACCGTAATGGTCATTAGCGTAATCATAAGTAGTAAGCGTTACTACATTCGTAATATAAATTAAAAAAAAAAACGGGTGCAGTCTTTATTCGAGTCTTTAGTCTTATATGTCATATAACTATCTTATTGTTATTACTAGTTACTTTTAGAATTTACGAACCCTATAATAGTTGTTCATTTGTGGTTTTACGTCGTTGCGTGCGGAGGCCGGTGTGCACCGCATCTACTTACTCGTCCACAATAACCTGCCTGTCGTTTTCATGAAATCCGCTAAATTTTATTACAAATGTGAGCAGCGCCAATTTTAGAAATCATTTAACAATAACACAAAAATAAATTGAGAAGACCGAGAAGTTAAACTTCACATTTAAATACAACTTCACTTCTTTGACATAATAAATACAAAAGTAACCTTTAAAAGATCGCCGTACCCGGTGAAACAATAAAAGGTATCGATAAAGCTCGAATTTCAAAAGTTATAAAAAGGCGAAAAGAAAATCCTGTAAAAATACCTTTATTACAAGACTATTATTGAGCTACAAATAAATGGAGGTAAATAGAGGAAAACGATATTCCTTTTTAGTTATCCTGTACTAAACTCTTACTGATTGCTAACGACCTGTAAAACGACACCGGTCCCGGTCGGCTCTTGGATGGGTGATCATTTTTCAAATTGGCAAATTTCTATAATAGTTTCCAAGTTTTCACGGGAACGTTCAACAATTGGAATTGGCCGTCATTACGTAACAACTTACACCTCATTGAGATTTCAAAAGCCGTTTAAAAAGATCCGATGATGTGTGGGCCACTTAACCTCTATTTCCGCCAGTCCGAAACGTCACTAAGCTTGTTTACTGAAACAGCGTGGTGAAATATGTCCCAGGTATTCTGTATTTTCGGGAATTTACCTATTAATGTGAAATGGTAAGTTCATATATTATCTCGTATTCAAAACGAATGTATCTCCTAGTTATATAATATTTTCACTATGAACTAGTGAGGATTCAAGGCAGCTTTTGTAAAATTTTTATGTGCATTAAAAATACCCAAATATTATTAGTTTTGGATTACTTCTCGTAATGTTTTAAATGTCACCCATAACGACATCAGTAATGTTCAACGACACAGTGCTCAGTTTCAGTTTCATTTTTCAGTGGTGTACAATTTTGAATTTTAAGACTTACACTACCACTTTAATTTAGTTTCGATTATGAAACATACGCGAAAATAGATATTTTATCAGTTATTTATTACTCATTTAGTGACTATTGGTTTCACGTTTACCATCCATAATTAACACATGTCACACAAACCATGAGATTATGAATGCTATCGAAGTGCTTTTGAACAGTATTTCAATTATTACCAAACTAATCTCCCTGTATGTATTTAGTCTCCCTATTTTAAAGGGAGAGTGCCTAACTGTTTGAATAGCAACGTAATCAATCGGCAACGGTGGTTTGTCAACGTTAGACAATTATATTTCGTTATTAAGTACTGACGATGTTTCCGACGATGAGAATTTATGGGCTGCGATGTTCATGTCATGTCTATTATGGGCCAAATAATTGAATCGCATATTGCGCTGCATGTAAAACTAAACTAGTACAGTAACAGTACGATGCAAAGTTGAAACCACAAATGAACAGTGCCCAAATATCGGCCCTTGATTTGTTGAACGTCATGAACAGAGCATATGACGTTGACGAATTATAATATGTTCTAATATGTTCAACAAACATCTTTCGACTACAAAGGTTGAAACAAAATAAAAAACAAGATTTATTATTAGATTTAAAAAAAAAATGGATTGCTATAGAAGTAACGGTAAGTTTAAACGTTAATTGTAGTAATGGTTTTGTGGCAAACAATTTGTTATTCACGGTTTCACTCGCAAAGACCGGTGAACTAGAGTGCAGAATTTCAGTAGTTTTGCTCTTACAAATTTCACCATTTCATCCGAATAGGAAACGAGCACGAAAAAAAAAGAGACAGTGCGTATTTTGTCGGTAAAAGCGGAACGATTGTCAGATCGTACATTCTATCCGCAACAGAATGTACTCGAACGTGCGAAACTGGTTGGCGTCCGTTCGACCCAATTGTTATTTTCTCAAAACTCCACAATACGGATTGTGGTGATTGGTGAAGAATAACATTATGGTTACATTGTCCCTATCGTATGAAGTGCTGCGAAATGTGTAAGTTGTTACAGCACCAACAAATCGAGCCGAAATCAGAAGTAGGTGTACTACGCATGTTTACAAACAAAATTTAGTCGAACGCAAACGTTAAATACAAGAGGTTTTAAAAATAATAAAAACAGAAGCATTCGCTGTCTACATCAATTCGTTTCGCCGAATATATAAACACGTAATTAGCTACAGATGCATCAAGGGCATTAGTTGCGATATAATATGTGGACGTACACGGAAGATGTTCAGTGAGCCCGTGTTCACGCTTAAGTTCGGGGAATTCAAGCGGGCGCGGGCTTCGCGCGCTGCCGTTTTGATAATCTCCGGTTAAATTCGAAGCAGTGGGCTTTCACTGTGATGAATATAACGACCTTGTCCATCCGTTCGCGCCGAGAAAACTCAAGAGATCAATTTAAAATTTGAGAATTGTGTACTAAGTAGTGGTTTTTTATTAGCCTATAAAATGTATATTCATGTAAACATTTTCAAAGAGTCCAAAAACGCAAACGAGGCGCTGCTAGTGGTATTTGCATTATTGCGTGTGCGGGTTTTATTCCAGCTCGCCTACTCTGGGATTTAACGAGTTGACGGTAAACGCAAGATTCAGAAACAATGTGCTCTCAAACGACCACTGAGTCTTTCTTGAATTTAGTAGTATACCATGTTTAATGCCATATAATAATACATATAGTACCTACATATACATCATATTAATGACGATATTTATTTGGAAGTATAGCGCTTACGAATTACTAACAAGTGTGAAACCGGGACTACTAAAGGTACTTAATATTAACCGGAAGAAGTAGCTAAGAAGTCCATTTAAAAGTTATAAGACTGAGAAAGAAGGAGACGTAAACAAGCTTTCCTTGGAGAGATATTCTTCTCTGTCTCAACAGCAATACAAAGAGTTTTAGCAAATTTATACCGCAGCTGCTAATATTCTGTGTCTAGCAGTTTTTAAAAAGAAAATCTAGACACGACCAAAGTAACATCTACATTTATATTAATATACATATTTATTATATTATTTTATATTATACTAGCGGACCCGGCAATAGTCGTCCTGCCTGCTCGAGTCCATTTATGCATTGAAACCTTTCAGGGACCCACTCGAACATACACGAAAATATAAAAATCGTCCCTGCCGTATAGAAGACGGAAGTGACAGTAGCACCACCTCCCGGGTTTAATTGTGTGATCAAAAAATTAAGAAACCCAGTGAAATATACACACTTACATACAAAAACTGGAAGTGAACATACCATGTGACAGGGAAGGAAAAAAAAATGGTCGTGGCACTCCGTATACACATGAGATAGGTAACCCAATGGCCGAGTGGCACGATGTCACGGCGCTCCCGCCTCGGGCCGCGTACAGATGCAAAGCTATATTTAAACAGAAGCGTCTACTACGCTCATCCGTAGCAATGTTAAGGTTGAATTCCGAACCGTTTGCGTCACGACCCCCATGCATGGATGAGACCAGGACCGTAGCCACCACAAGATGCGGTTGCCTCCACAATTTTTATACACTCTGTTATGCGGAATTAATGATACATAATATTGTTTCTAATTAAAATCTTGCCTGATTTGTGCAAAGTTCCTATCTTACGACGACATTACCCATGATAAAATATTAGTTTCATAAATTTATAATCCGAACAAATATGAAAGATGTATACATCAGTGCATAGTCCTGTGCTCCTCCTTCACATACGAATATTTATGTAGCATTTAAAAATACGTGGAGTTTTCCCATATGAACCAATTAATAACTAAAGTAGGAGAAGTCAGCCGCTGGCTGCAAATGAGGCGCGAAGTTCTCGTCTAATGTGGAACAGCCGTAAAAAAACTCAGACGTGGTTGCGCTCGTGTCACTCATTAGAATATCGTTCGCAACTTCTTGCTATGGCAAATGAGACAACTGTCACAAATACAAATTATTTCAATATACGATTTCCATAGAAATTCGGAATAGATAAGATTTTTATTGTGATTACATGGTAACACAATATCGCTGTACCTTTTCTAAAAAAGATATTTAACACTATGGTTTTTTTACAAATAGAGGTGGATTATAAATTATACGGTGTATATAATTATATGCATGTTTTTTTGTAAATATTACTCCTACATGCGAGTATACATCACACGAAGATAAAATTTCGGGTCATACTCTATGTACATTAGTAGATAAAAGGTATTGTTACTAATAAATACATAACTTCAAAGGCCTAACGGCTTCCGAAATTTTACAAATAAAAAAGTAACAAACGCCTTTGTTTTATAATTGCCTTGCACTCTATAACATCACATATACATAGAGCGAGGTACATAGTAGGTGTCCCAATAAAGATTAAGCGAGAGTGGCAAGCGTAATAGTACCAGCGGGGGCTCTATAACAAGAAAAGGTGGCGTCTTTTATGATTATACGTTACATTAAAGAAAAAGTCAAGCTTTCTTTCTTCATGTTGTCGAAATTTTAATTTTCAATGCGAAAGCTGCACACTTGCACAAAGTTAAAATGTATGCCTTCTTGACATTGCAACCTTTGGTGCCGCCGAGTTTTTATTTATTTAAAGTATACAGACGGTTTAATTTAAATCGCTAGTCTTTTCGTTTTCTGTTAATTTATTCGCGACATTTTGCAACTATCAGTTTAACAATTAATGGATTAATTTTCGGTTGTTGCATATTCTTATTATTAATTAGATCCGATTAAAACGATTAAATGTTTTCTTCACCTCAAAACATTCAGTGCGGTATCGTGGATATTTAAAAGCATCTAAAACTTATAACCCTGAATACAAGAGCATCAATATTAGCATACATGTATACAAAACTGTTTCACAATCCTACTATATAAATAGCGTCACATTAAAATATTATGTTCTCACATCTTAATAGATTAAAATTATATAAAATCTAAAATAACGCGTGGCGCCGCCGCTGCGCGCGCCCTCCGCGCCTTATGTAATTTGAAATTTCAACTGACTTGCGCAAGAGCAGCGCGCGACCACGCGCCTTGCACATTAGCCTACTACTTTATAGCGTGCGCCTGTAAAATGTATACGAATATCAAGGACCGCATTCTTGCCGAAACATCGTTCTCTTAAACATAATATTGATATTTAAAATTAGCTGCAATTAAATTTCTTCTGACACTAAGATAGCAAACACGAACTGTTCCATTGAAACGTTGCTCCATAAATAATGAAACAGTGCTGTCAAAACGGATTGCAATTACAAATCTTAAAAATATTGTATAGAAATTTGTAATAAAGACAAAAAAAATTGTTTGGATCGTATTTTGAAAAATTCCGTATGTATAGGTAGGTACATCTGAAACATACAGTTCTAAGGAACTGGTTTACTCGCACACACGGCTAACATTTCTGATAACCTATGTATGTTCGAGCGCATGTTGCGTCACTATGTACGTATAACAATCTTGAGCACTTTAAAAAGGAGGGCGTGCGTCCTTGTACGACAAGTGCACCCACCCCGGCGCAGTCGAGCTTACATATATGTGTCTTACTCATTTACATCTTCTTATGAGCTTTCGCCAGTACGTTCATAACCTCTTTTTTCACGCTAGCAAAATGTACAAGAAGTTTTACAGGAAATCTCTTAAAAAATACGATTGTTACTTTTAATAAAGATACATGACGCTATCTATGCATGGAACTAGTACATGATTAGGAAAATTGTTACTTTTAATAAAGATACATGACGCTATCTATGCATGGAACTAGTACATGATTAGGAAAATTGTCGGTTTATGCCATGTTTCAAAAATGTCACATTTAAAAATGAGGTAAAGTAGGTACATCTTATACGCCCATCATGAAGCCCTTTTAGAAAATTTGATGCCCTTTAATTTGACGTAATCGAAAAGCCTGTACGATGTCATATCTGAAAATTAGACACTTGGAGCTACAATTTGCTTTTTTGCTATTTGATCCTTTTCCTCGGGGCTACAGCTCGTTGAATATCACAGTAAAATTTAAAACTTTTTTATTTTACTTAATTTTTGTGAATAGTGTAATTGCGTCTGCGTAAAGTTCCTAGATCTGTTACAACGCGGTACAAATAAGCGTAAACGAGGAAAGTTATCAAAGTTGTATTTGCGAACAGAACATCGTACAAAGGTAATCACATAACAAAATTAAATATCATGAAAAAGTTATAAAGGCACACAGAGCGCGCGAGTTTCGATCTGCAAATATGTCAAGAGTTTAGAACTAACTCAGTCTCTCTTACAGTTGAGCATATTTAAACGGTTGTATTTGCACTAGTGAACATCATAAACAGTGAATGCAAATAATTCGCAAGCCGCGTTACGAGTCGCGTCCCTGGTCAGGTTTCAATGGGCGGCTGCATTACAGTCCGTAGGTCCGGCCATTTATGAATAAAACTCTGTTTTGACAGTATATTGAACTTAGTCGTTGGCGGCGCCCATGCTTGGAATTTTAGAGGGTAACTGTCGGCACTTGTGTGAAAAAGACAAGTTTATTTCTATCACATATCTAAAATTAGGCATTCGAAAGTATAGTTTTTATATAACAGCATACGCTCCTCTCGCGCAGCAATTGCGTAATAAAAACGTCACGATAGTAATAATCACCTCACAGTAGGGCCTGAAAAGATATTTTATTGAAATCGATTTATTTGCTAGACTTTTACGTTAAATTTTCTTAAAATATTTACATGTTATACATAGATGACGCATGTTGAATATTGAGGACTAATTGAACAATAACTATTTATACTATGATAGTTGTTCAGGTACGATATGAATGTGTAAGTGTAAAGTTTAGGAACATATTTTCTTATATTTCCTCAACGTATTGTGTCAACGCATACGTAAACGAGAGAAAACAATTTAGTATCTTTGATAAATCGTTTTAAACGCCGATATGAGGCTCTTAAAATATCAAATTTGCTTTCCTTACATAAGTAAGGAAAGGTTTAGTGATATTGTATGTATAAACATACAATATCACCAAACCCAATCACATCACATACTTATGATCTATTGTAATTTTCTTCACATAAAAAGTACGTGACCTGATTTTATTTGCAGTGCTTACTAAAACGCTATTATAATTTTAATACACGGGAGAATAGAAACGGCAATCTGTTACGATACGACGATGTATGCTTGTACAGCTTGTAATCGTAAATGTTAATAGCCGAGAGGCAAATCAAGAAGTGTAACTTAATGTTGGGTACAGACAACATCATTGGTTAGTGACTTACCATGGCATTTGTACATTGACACTAGAATCACCATGAAACCGTTAACGCGACGCGAGTTGAGCCGTGGCGTGAGTCGGTCGCGAGCCGCGGGACCACTAGACGGACATTATTGTGCAAGGCCCGTGCCAGTCCCTATTCAATTTCAAATATGGTAGCGGTCGCGCACGCACGTCCCATTGGCTGCCCGCATGCGTGCGTGCGACACACGATCACACAAATCGAATTAATTGTCATCGACACACGACCACTTCAATATCAATAGATTTCATTATATTTTAGAGTAAAATCTAGTTCAGGAACGTCTTATAACAAACTGAATTAAAGCGTTGGACTCATATGTATTTTACAATTAGTTTGCACGGCGTGTGCAGACAAGAGTACTTTAACCGGAGGAATACGTAAGAGAAGAGGACGGCTTCGATAACCATTCTTACCCTTGTAATTTTGAAATTTGTACTCAATTAATTGACAGCGCACTATTAAAATAAAAACTGAACAATATCAAAATCAAAGTCACATCGCCGCCAGTGATCAAACGAATCGAATTATCCAGTTAAAGTATCGTAAGACGATCTTTATATGCTTTATTCTCTTCGTCTAACTGTCAGTGAGCTATAATTAATTTTACAATATTAATGATTTTTTAGTAAACTAAGTTATTAGCGTATTTACACTTAAATTTAAATTTGAGACGGTCGCCGTCGACGTACTCGTATGTTGGTGGAATGTCAGACACCAACAACAACTGTGGCCAGGGCGGTGCCGCTCGTGTGTACGCACACTTTGATGTTTACTTGTTTCTACACTGATAAGTCCGTCGGATGCGAGCCAGCCCCGCAAATGTTCTTGCTGCGATTATTGAAAATGGAAGCAAGGACAACGGATTACGATAAGGGTTACGTTTAAGGTGATTTTTAAATTCTGTTATTTTTAAAATTTTTTCCATCACGTCCAAAAATAAATACAGCGTTGTGCGATTTTCAATCATAAGTTAGAATGGCATCGTGGTGCGGCTGGCTCAATGCGGAACGCGGCGTGAGTCATGCGTCTGTTTTGTTTTACTCGCATTTTTATACGCTCACTCCTATAA
The DNA here is from genome assembly GCA_018248815.1 of Croniades pieria auraria. NCBI lineage: Eukaryota > Metazoa > Arthropoda > Insecta > Lepidoptera > Hesperiidae > Croniades > Croniades pieria. The sequence continues at coordinate 17,980 of DWJK01000614.1, forward strand.
CTGACCATCAAAACAATGTAGGGAATAAATAAAAATAAATGCTTTAGCTGGGAATTTTAAACACTATAGACATTGATGCCTGCTATATCCGGCTTCGTGTAAACGAATTTTATTTGACACCTTTATTGTGTAATTATATTTTTTTTGTAACACATACCACGCATTTCATGGACACACGTATATGTTAATTTACTTTTGATATTGAAAACACTAAAAGAGACTAATAATTAGACTTATTTAATAGTTCTCGATAAAATTAAGTTAGAACTGTACCCCTACATTGAATAGTCGTTATATTAAATTTTTGGTCTTATTGTTTTACAGCTTTTTTTTAAATTATGGCACATTAATTATTACTTCAATTTCCGTGTAAGTTAAAGTACTTTTTGACATCTATCGGTTAGAATTTTCGTTTCCGGCAGAGTTCCTATTAAACGCACCTAGGCCAATTATAAAAGAGTGAAAAAAAACTAGTCATCAATTGGCAATTTTAAAATTGGACTCAATTGACAATGTAAAGGTTAAAGTTCACTTATAGAAACTAGCGCGGTTTTGGAAGTTGTTTCGGGTAGCAACGCTGAACAGACACGTTTTATTACATGAATCTTCAACGTCACCTACAAGCTTAAAATGGAACAATTGTATGATAAATATCAACGTTACTGAAGATATTTTAGGAGTATAGTTACTTGGAACATTTTCATTATTTTTTTTCAGTCTATAATAGCTTATAGTCCACCGTTGTCAAACAGCGTTATGTGTATTGGTTAACTAATACTATAGCAGTGCTGATCCGAATCAGTTATTGCAATTAATGTAGGAAATATTTATTACAAATTATATAAATGATGTTTCATATTCTTTACAGTAACAATACAGTAAATTTGAACTTCCTATTTTATTCGACAATTGTGTATATATACCAGCACCTATTATACTTTTATAATTTACTTTTTGCTGATATTTGAACGTAATTTTTAATTGAAACTAATTAGTAATTTAAAAGACGCCAAAATGTAGTCACAACAAAATATTTTTTCTGTCTATAGTATATTAAAAATTAATATAAAACTTTGGTATACAAACAATATTAAAAATTTTGCAGTGACACGAAAACGGTTTTGTACTCACTTGAATCCTCATTCTTTCCCTTTTTCTGAGTAGCCTCTCCATCACCATCTTTCTTGCCATTATTATTATTGAACCAGAAAAAAAATATGTAAGTGCACAGCCTAGTGACTGTATTTAAGAAAACGTTTCTGCCATCCGAAGAATTGTTTACTTTCGAATTTTCTTCATTTGCCGACGCGGACGGTGCGAAAGAGTCAAATGTTATGATACCGTCGGTATCATTCACTGCTCCAGACCCACACTTCCCGGCCATTGCGAAATTGTCTAGCAATGAGGTTTTGATTGAATGTTGGCGGATGCAAGGGACGTGTCTCTCGAACCGGAAGTCAGGCAAACTGTGAACGCATCCGTCGACAGCGACCGGACGTATCCGGGCTGGAAGGCGTATCCTTTTGCATGGGGGTGCGAAAATGCAACGGAGGAGGAGGAGTGAGGATGCGCGAAATGCGCCTGCAGCGGGCGGGCGCGCGCGTTCCTGCCGCCCGCCCGACTGACCGGAGCACGCCCATCGCCTTCGGCACCGCTCCCACCGCGGCCAGCACTGGGCCACTGTCGTACACGAATCACACCAGCCGTTAAAGCAGCGTTTACGCACCACCACCACCACCTTGCCACTCAACGCTACCGTCGCGACTGATATTGGCAAGGGCTATGCCAAATTGTTTACACTTTTGTATTGACCGGATGATACGTCGCAAGCCATGTCTGTCAATCTCGTATGCCGCAAATTACAGAGCGGCGCTTCAAATATGTAGACTGCATTTGACAAACCTGATGAATCTCGAATACAACTAACTCGTGGAATTTTGTCGCTGAACGCTATTGTTCTTCTATTTTTTTTAAATACGTCTTTATACAATCAACACGTAGATACCGAGCTGAGCATAATATTTTAAAAGAAAAAAATGCTTATTTCTCCAGTAAATTATCAATATCTCTGGGGTAAAAAAACGTAAAGGTACTTAATACAAAACTACATCTAGTTTTTCATTCTCTATCGATTAGTATACGAAATATAATAAAACAAAAAAAATTACAATCCCTTTTTATGGGATAATTAAACAAAAATATAAAAAACGATGGGGTCTAAGTGACTTATCGGCCAATTTTTAAAGTCGGCGAGGTTGTGAAAGGTATAAGATATGTGTTCATATTTTTTTAGTTCGGGTACGTAATTCATCTTCTAAATTATCATTTGTATACAATTTTAAAAGAATATTATTACAATAGCGCGAATTCCAGGAACTTTTCTGCTAAAAAGCATTTAAATAATTCTTAAAACACACAATTACAGGTCGTTATAATTTTTCGTAATCGTTTTTGCCGTTGCTATACAGTCGTGTTTTGTTCACGACCTTTGAACTCAGAGTTATCGATAGATGTGGAATATATCGTATTCGTCTAGATTTTCACGGCCACACTTCTTTACGGTTAAACGTTACACCTTAAAATTATGTATGAATAGCAATTCAGTATTCGGGTCATGCGGTTGGAAACTATCTGATTAGTAGCGATACAACATTGCTAAAATAGTAGACGGGAAATGAGATTGAAGCAATTTAAATGGCATAGGGGAGAGCCCGGTCACGTCGGACAATCCGTGGCCAAGAGGAAACGAGCTCCGCGTGATCCGATCGTCCGCCAGGGAACGGGCCGTCAACTGAACATACAGCAAATAACTTTTAGCAATGTTTACCATTTGGTATTGATAAAATAATGATGCCATCGTCTTTCATTCCGTTACGTATGAGATAAGGGTGACTTTTAAAAAGTATATGTTATGAAGCATCATCATCATTTCAGAAACAGGACGTCCACTGCTGAACATAGGCCTCCCCCAACGACCTCCAATCTGACCGGTTG
>DWJK01000615.1:0-20970 GCA_018248815.1 Croniades pieria auraria
AGTCTGGAATTGTGCCCGGTGTATGGTAATAGACTCACCACCTATTCGATGGGATTTAAACGTAACTGGTGAAACGTGGGAGTCTACCACATTCTTCTGTCTACCCCTTCGGGGATTACAGGCGTGTTGTTACGTTTTATATATTTTTATATACATTTATTTTTTAATATCTTCTTTGTTTCGCAGTTTCACACAAACCTTTGAAGGATGGTAGAATGATATTCTTCAAACTTTCACCAGCTTGTATCGTACGAGTATATCTGGGATAGGTTACCGTAACTGAGAAGCGTGGTGCCAAGTGCCAAAAAATATTATGTACTTTAAATTGCCAAAGTTATGCCAAACACAATAGTCGTGACGACAAAAATCTTAGCTTAAACATCAAATAAATACCGGAAGCGAGGAATCCTGTTGAACACTCGTACTTATCGTGACTCGGATTCTGGATCTGTGCCCGATGTATGGCAATAGGTTCACCACCTATTCCATGGGACTTAAACTTAATTGGCGAAACGTGGAACTGTACAACATTACTCTGCCTACCTCTTCGGGGATTGCAGGCTATAATTTGCGATCCATATTTCATTATTATCCAATCTCCTTCAAATTTCTAACTCTTTTTTAGATAAAACAACCCATTACATATCATTACTTCTTATGATTTTTTTGTCTCTTTTTCTATCGTCATCATCTTTAACCCTTTCATCGTTCCTCTGTTAGATACGGGTTTCCTCTCATTTAAAAATGACGAGGGTTAATTCATTCTAAGTAGACTTTAAATACGTAGATGTTTTACTTAGATTAACTGGAAAATTAAATTGACCGCATTTTAACAGTTGAGGGATAGATACTTATCAAAATGTTATGGCTGCAGGCACTTATATATACAATACCCGTTGTCAATGTTTCCGCTGTCGTTCCTGTTCCTGTTGCCAGAGCTAATAATATTCGTTAAATGGTCCCATAACGTTAGGGATAATTTAGCTCAAGTAAAAAGTCATAAAAATATTGAAACAGCATATTCCCTTGAAATCCAAATGAATTTTAATTTTTATTACATCACGTCAGGCTCCTTACAGGGCAGACAGAGACCACTGAATGCTAAATTTCTCTGTCTACCCTTAAAGATTTGAAGAGCTTCTTCATTCATTGATTTTGGATCCTTTTGACTATTCCATCAGCCAGTATTATAATCTATTTGGTCAAGATAGGAACCTGCATCCACCAATATTCGCATTTGTTTCGCGCTTATTAACGATATGTATAACATAAATAATTCAAATGTTTCCAATGAGAAAGGTCTAACAAAATTTTAAAAATACGATTAATAATCCATAGAATACAAGGAACGGAACGTATTTTCAATATTCACGTCGTATTGCCTTTTATAATGTTTATTCAACAGCGAATATCACAGCTTCAGTTTACAAACAACAAATTGGCATGTTTACGGAAAGCAATAAAATTTCCATCATTGCGTACGACGTCTTGGCACGAAACACTCGGCTATGCAAAGTGATGAGGATAATACCATGAGAGTCATAAGAAACGGAACGTCGCGGAATCTCTTATTTTTCTTTGTTCTATTCGATTATCCGTGAGGACGTTTTTAAGCAAAATAGATTTCCGTTATACGTATGTACATAAGAATTGCAGTAAAATGTTTTAATTCCTTATATACCTATAATTAGTCGTACATGATCACACCAGTCCGTACTAATTATACATTGATACTAATTCTAGATTAAAAAATTCTAGAATTAAAAATTCTTAGAATTAAAGAAAAAAAAAATTCTAAGTTGTGTGAAGTCCGCCAACCCGCACTTGGCCAGCGTGGCGGACTACGGCCTTAACCCTCTCAACATGAGAGAAGACCCATTCCAACAGTGGAATGTTAATGGGTCGATTATTATTATTATTATAGGATCGTCGACGTAAAGGTTACGCAGATATCAATACACTTTGCAAGTGGAGTATTCAAATTGTTACCAATCCCACCTAAATAAACATAAAAGTAAATAAACCGGGTAAACGCTGATTTCACATTGTTATGATATAAAACGTCGAGTCTCGTCGCGAAGTGGTATTTCTAAAACCAAATAAATTACTCGCTGTATAATACTGCGGCGTTTGGTCCTCGCTTCAGTCGATGCTGATTGTTATTGGCAGCATTTGCTAAACGTTCCTGTGCCTTAGCGGTAAGCTAAGAGTTTATTTCGCTCAAGTCAGGTCTTTCTAAATATTTATTGTAACAATTCAAGACGTTTTTTGTTGGAACAGTTTTACGAATAGCAGAACGTGTAAAAATCTATCTATGATTTCATTCAGACGATACTGTTTATGACGATATACGATATTGATTAATTTTTCAAGAACATTTTTACATAGCAATACATATTTATCATTAGTAACTGCAACTTAATTACTGGTATAGGTTTGCCGACAGCTCTCTCTCACTTTTTCGAATGTCGACCACGCATAATTCGCTTGACTGGTTTTCTTTTCTCTGATAGGTCTCTGACACCGCATTGAACTATCAATTTTTAACGATTTTCCAGTCTTCGATCCTTATCTTTCCAATATGGTACAATCCCAAGTAATCATCATTGTACAGTCCCCTGTAGGTAAAGTTAGATAAAATGCAAGAGCAGTTTTCACGAGACCTTAAATGAAATACTAGTTAAAAACTTTATTTTTTATTTACACGATGCTAATACATTTTATCTGCACGTTACTTACATAACCATCATTCAACGTCTGTTCTATTTTAGCTGTTAAATAAAAAAGGCCTACTGACGGCAAAAATTTAAAAGCTTCAACTAGTTGACAGCTAGACGCTGATCGCTCGCTAACAGGACTCGTTAAAATTGACAGATGACTATTGAATAACGAGAAACAAAATAAAAATCAAATTCAAATGCTATTTTCATTTTGGTGACAAATTTTTCCTTTTGCTGTTAAGTGGAGATAGAGATAAGTAGTCAAACCGTCATCTCTAACTACATAAATAAAATGATCGAGGGCTACCTTTGGAATCGCATCACGCAAAAACTATTGGATATATTTCTATTATAATTTTTCTATAAATGCACAATGGGTCAACATGGTAATATATGACCTAAACCTGTTCATTTTAAGAAATAACCTCAATCTAACTCAATAAAAGGACTGATGATCATTCCGATATCGATGATGATGATGGTTATATTGATGACAGCAATGATGATACATAACCTGACGATCAATATACGAGTAAATACTTTTAAAAGTCTACAAGTCTTACCTAAGCGTTTCGTTTTATTCCCCAATCTAATACTGTTTAAGTTACACAGAATACGACCAAAGTTTAAATTACACTCTACAAGACACGTTTTTACGACTGCTGCTTTACGGCAAACGGTATACAATTTATTTATTCATTTACGACTTCTCGACTTTATGTTGCTCATATCTATTCATAGACATATGTGTTAAATAACAAATGATGTATTCATCAGATTTCGCAGCAACCGTAGATAGAGAACATTCAAAATGGGACTAGTTAGGACTCGGAGACTTTACAGACTATACGCGACCTTCTGTAAATGAAGAGAAAGAAAAGAAGAATGAACAATGTCATTGCTTTGTCTTCTTCTTATTGTTCTCTTTAAATTATCTATGTAAAGTCATTCACTTTAGATAGATAATTTTACCAATAGATAGGAACATCGAACAGTTTTATAGTTTGTTAATACAATAAATTTATTAAATATTTATTTAACCAACGAATCCGATCAATATTTCAGAATTCGATCATCTTATATTTAAATGTACTGTATAATATTCGAAATTGTATGAGTAATATTTGAAAGATATATTGCACTCCTTAATTTGGTCGGTTATCATAATTATGTTGATGTGGGAATTCTATTCTGGTTTCTCAAGGGACCCGTTACCACTGCATATAAACTTGTCGTAAAACAGCAATGATTGGGCCATTATGTTACCGTATAGCATGCTTACTTGACACTTTTTGGACATAAAAAAAATATCTCAAAAAGTGTTAAATAGGGTGGAAATATTCCGTTGTATTCTATCACATAATTCTCCTTTTAATTTCGAATTATATCCAAAAGCTGTGAGAATTTACATTCGATTCAAATGCAAAAATAACTTGAAAACGAAAATTATCGAGGAGAGAAATTCTCGTAAAATTATATTAATAACGAGGGGTTGGAAATTGTTGGAACATGAAATAGTTTTATTAAAACCCCTCACAATGCCATTGTAGTCGAATCATTAGGCAGTCATTGTGTAATGACACGAACGAAAATATCCATTTACCCTAACGAGGGTATGCATTTAGGGTAGACACACCAAATGTGTGACATTCAAAGAATGAGTGCTTTTTCCTGAAACGTCATTAATGTCGGCTTAATGTCTGACAAAACACAATTTGTATTATCAAAGGTTTTTAGTAGCGTATGATGAGTTGAATTCATTATGGGACCGTTTTTGACATGGAAATGAGTGCGACGCATCAGCTTACACTTAGCGTCGATTGAGAATTATGAGTTGGCAAAAGGGCGGATCGTATACGGATACGAATAAAGATTTTTGTATTCATATGTTTTATCTGAGCAGTTTGTACAATCTGACTGCTTCGCTTCTGCGTCTGTTTCTCCTGCTGGTAGATCTTGTACGTTTTGGTAAGAGTAACATAGATAATAACCAAACAGTCAGTATGAGCATGTTGCTGTGGAAAAACACAACTTCCGGAGCGCTAGTTGCTCATATACATAGGTGGCAACTAACATAAACATATAAATGCGAACACGAAGACATCATAATGGTAGATGCAACTCTTGGCCATGTTCATGACCATGCTCTAAGAGCTGACAATATATTGCAATTGACTGGTTCCACATTTCTTATCAAGACGTCCAAAAAGTCAAGCATCGTTCCAGCGACTGTGTTTCTGGACACAACCTCTTTAAAGCAGGGTTGAAGAGGTTCTTCCTAGGCATCCATATTCCATCTTATATCAACGCCAAACGGAAGCCTATCTTATAATAACAAAAAATCCTTAATTGAACCTCCAATTCTCAACACCTTTTTTCAACCCTTTTATCACTCCGCTATTTGAACCCGGGTCTCCTCTCATTTACAACCTCAACACCAGCTCGCAACAACACCAATAGCCGAAACTTAAAAGTTGATCTGACTGTACGTGATACAGATCTACAGATATTATGGAAGCAACGTAAAACCTAAAACTATGTCCCCTTTGAACGGGTAATGAAGTAATGACGCCAGCGGTATTCCATGCGGTGCGCTCGGATGCATCAGAAATGAATCGCTTATTAGCAAGCACGGTACGTGGAATGGCGTATAGCCAATCGGGGGCAAGCAAGGCAAGGCAAATGCAAGCAAGTTGCTACGTACTCGCTGGAACGACGAAATATTACTGCGTTGGCAAGATACTGCAAAAGTTATATGATTTCATTCACATGCATGCCTGCGTCGTTATACATGTAGCCTTACATGAATATGTGTATACCGCAATTTGTTAATAGTAACATAGCAACACGACTGTATAACTTCGATGGGGTAGGGAGAGTGCAATACTGAAAGTAGATCCTGACTCCGTACGAGAACTGGAAATTTCAACTTAATAACACCCAATAATACTTTGCTCAATCCAGGAACCGAACTCTGGATCTTTCGCTCAGCTTGCACTTTCAGCCATTAAACCAACGAGTTATTAATTAATACACGCATAAATATTAATGATTTTCCCATACAATATTATTAAACAATGGATAATTTAAATCAATTGGCTTATTCATTTATTTAGTAAGGGATTTGTTAACAAAATGTTGCACGCAGTTTTGGGCAAATTAGTTTTTACAATTGCGTTCTCGCCAAAGTGACATCCTTTAACAGAACAGATGTTTAACATCATGATTCCTCACCATGTCATGAGTTACATGACATGGTGAGGAATGTGATAAAACAATGAATAGTTTAATATTTCATTTTGGATTGTACAGTTATTCAGTAAGTAAATTCCATGTAGTTGACAGCGTCTAAAATAACACATGTTTTTTTAAACGTGTTGTTTTAGACGCTGCTTGATTTTTTTAAACATGTGTTGTTTTAGACGCTGCTTGATTTTTCAACGAGTTATTAACGTGCGGTAGCCTCGTTATCGCAAACACTATCCGTTACGACGCGGGCGGCGCGCGGCGCGGTGCGTTCATGCCAATCAACGGATTCCACGCTAGTCAGTCGTACATGGAATAGCTTGTCATTGATCCAGCCCATTGGAATAACTTACATAATAGCCAATACTTAGTTATGCACTAGCCGTTGCATTTATGTAGTATTTAGCCGACTATTATTAAGTCCTACAGTGAATCCTAAAGAAAATCCTAAAGTGATCGATCTGTGATTTGAGTCCAGGACCTCTCGATCAGAAATAGACGAAATAGTTCTATAGCAATTACACTACTCTATATATAATATGTCAATACATAACAAATTTTTTTTTTTTTTAACTAACCTTTAACTTTTTTCGTTTTATATTATAAAACGAATATTGCGCTTAGAATCTCTTTATACTCGTATAGCCAAAAGTATTTTAGCAGGTCACCGCTCGTCACTAATCAGGGTTGCATCCCCTTAGTATAATACGGTTTAAATGTATCCACTTGCCATGGCATAGAGTTAATTAAAAGATGTCAAGAGGAACAAAGGGTGAACGTACACAGCGATTCAGCTATCTATGTATATATATGACGCTCGCTTTAGTAAGCGCTAGCGTGAATTCTATGAGAGTATTATGTCTATGGTTTACGTCATAGAGCTGAAGATCGATATCAGTGGCTGCTATTCAAGAGGCCTATGTTTAGCAGTGGACTATGACGGGCTGATGATGATGATAATAACCCATTTAAGGCTAAAGAGCTAAGTATTTCATGTCACTTATTTGGATGGTATTTTATGAACAACTCCGATTCTATTTAATACTATTCAATATCTGCCACTTCGTCTGCGTTGATGCGACTTCCACGGCTGCACCGGCTACTGTTAACAGTCCTTTAACTAATTGTTGGCTAATCTCTGGAAAAAACAATTCGAAATATGAATGGTTTTTTCAGATAGACTTCACATGTCTTGGAGAACGTTTTTTATAAACTCAAGGTGTGCTGGTTTCCTCAAGATGTTTTCCTTCACAATTATTGCCAGTTATATTTGACACGGTTATATAATAAATGATCTTCTATAACAAGCCTATTTATAGTACTAGGAATTGGAGAAGTCCACTGGCAAAGTGCATCAGTCTCCTCATTTTACTTGTTATTTATCTTAGTCCAGACTTGGTTGCCAGCGGACGTCAATATCAAAGTTGCACTTTATTAAGAGTATTTAATATCGCCTTATTTATCAAGTCTTGATTATTTTCTTAGTAGTACACTCGTATTAAAAATATATTAAATCAGTATAAAAACTGAGTTAAATATTGGTATTAGGTCATATGATATTGTATTTTTGTTGCCATGGATAGACTACCGGGTTCGATTCCGGGCTATTTAATTACATGATATATGAATTGACACGCATGATTTAACTTAAGGTTGTTGTATTTGTCTGTTTATAACATATCCTCAGGAAATCCTATTAACAATAAGAATGACTTATTAATATTGAACACATTTCTGACAACTTCCTTTCAAGTACGTTAAATATTTAGATATATTATGCATTAAACAGCGGAACTTGATATAGCTATGATATACGTTTATTGGTTTATAAACAATTAATATTTACAAATGCTTGAATGGCGCGTGTGAATCGAAAACATTTAATTCATTAAGCACGACACATCGCAACGTGGTTAGTCATTTAAATGACCGATGGTGACAGTCATGGGCGTTGGCAGGGCAGCCAGTCACGGACGTTGGCAGCCAGTAATCGATTATTAACTACAGGGTGGATCAGAAAGGCGTACGAATTTCTAAAGCACGTCGCTCGTGACAGGCGCGCGGACGCGGGGCGCGGGTAGTGGGGATAAGTAGCTTGGTTCTCGGAAATGTAGTCACCATGGAGCGTTTCAACGGTGAGAAGCGTGGGTTCTGTGTAAACGCTTATTATAAAAATAGCGATTCGTGCACTATTGCGCGGCGTTTATTTCGCTCTAAGTTTAGTTTACATAATCTAAATCCAGATCGAGATCCATTGATGGTATATGGGAACATTGTAAAATAGCACATATGATTGCTCTTCAGATGTGACTGCTGCCGCATGATGTGGATATGATTGGAACGATCAGGATTTCGATTTCACTAGTAAATCTGCAGTGGATACAACAACAGGACTTTTACGGGGGCGACCATATGGGGGAGTGGATATAATGTGGAGAAAACGAGTTTTCTCGTCGATCACAGTAGTACCTTGGGATAGCGCGAGGCTTGCGGCGGTTAAAATATGTTTGATGGATCGCTGTTCGCTTGTGTTCTCAGTGTATATGCTTGTTGATAATGGTAATGTCGATAATTTAGCAGAATTTATAGAAGTGCTTAGTCAAATTATCGCCATTGTAGAAAGTAGTGAGATCGAATCTGCTTATATTCTAGGTGACTTTAATGCGCATCCGAAGGAAGTGTTCTTTAAAGAGTTGATATGTTTTTGTGATGAACGAGGGTGGCTGTGTGGCGACGTGATCAAGCTGGGAGGGCTGTCTTGTGGTATGTACACTTATATGTATTAGTGAGAGTCATAACTGTAGGAGATGGCTTGATCACTGTCTTGCAACAGAGGCAGCTTCGAAATCTATTGTTGATGTAGTAGTTCATTACGATGTATTTTGATCGGATCACTTTCCACTGGAGGTGAAATGTAAATGGGGAAATTTAATACCGAAAACCGTATGTAGTATTACAAATATCAATAAGATACGGTGGAGTGAGAGGGACGCCCAACAGATAACTAAATATAGTGACGAATGTGAACTGAATTTGAAAAATATTGATTTTCCAGTGGAATGTAGACATTGTATTGATAAACTATGTAACGTGTTAGAGCACAGGAAAATTATTGATACAATGTATCAAAACATTGTCAATGCATTAACAAAAGCTTCTAAAATTATGTAGTTATGAAAAGAAACATAAGGAAAAATATAAGAAGGTGATAGGCTGGAATAAGTATGTATGGGAGGCTCACGGAGAGGCAAGGCTTGGATTCTAGACCTGGGTACTACATGGTAAACCCAATGGGGGGGAAGTATGTATATAATAGGATGTGTGTAACTAGAGGGCGCTTTAAGTCTAAACTGAAATGGTGCCAGGATAACGAGAACCAAATAAAAATGAACATATTGGCTAATCACCATTCCAGGAAGGACTTTGGTGCCTTCTGGAAGCATACAAAAAAGCTGGGAAATAGAGCGTGCCTGCCCGGTAGTGTTGAGGGTCAGTATGAGCCAGGCCAGATAGCCGAAGTTTTCAGGAAGAACTTTGGTGTGGAAACTACCGTGGTGTCCGTGGCAGGGGGGATTCTTGATCACATTTTCGAGAGACATATTCGATTTACATGAAGCCCAATTTGGGTTTAGGCCAGGTCTGTCCACCGAAACAGCAATATTGCGACTTAAGCACACCGTTCAGTATTACGCTACCAGAGGAACACCAGTCTACTCCCTTTTTTCTAGACTTGTCAAAGGCATTCGACAGGGTATCGTACAGAATTTTATGGGATAAGCTCTTGAAGGAGACTAGTACGCCCAGGGAGATCGTAACTTTAACCAATTATTAGTACCAGCAGCAAACCAATATGGTAAGATAGGCTAGCTCATACTCGAAGGAATACAGGTTGGTGAGACAAGGCGGACTTACTTCTCCTAGGCTTTTCAACCTGTACATAAACGGACTGATTGATGGGCTGCGCAGAGCCGGAGTGGGCTGCTCGATTGATGGGGTGTTTGTAAATAACATCAGCTATGCCGATGATATGGTTCGTTTGAGCCCATCAGTCAATGGACTTGAGAAGTTGATCAGTGTATGTGAGATATATGCGGTGTCACATGGCCTTAGGTATAATACTAAAAAGAGTGAACTCCTTATCTTTAAAGCGGGAAATAAAACACCAAAGACCGTACCACCTGTCAAGCTTGAAGGCTCGATCTTGAGCAGAGTCACTAAGTTTAATTACCTGGGGCACTGGGTCAACGCTGATCTCACTGATGACCTTGACGTTGAAAGGGAGCGTAGGACACTGGCGGCGAGATGCAACATGTTGGCACGTAGGTTTGTAAAGTGTAGTGCAGATGTCAAAGTAACACTATTCAAGGTATACTGCCTGCCAAACATTCTACACGTGCAGCCTATGGGCCAAATGTACACGCAGATCCCTCAATGCCCTGCGAGTTCCGTATAATAATGGATTCAGGATGGTGTTGGGGTTGCCCCGCTTCTGTAGTGCATCCAGTATGTTTACTGAGGCTCGACGGGATAGTTTCCAAACTATCATACTGAAACGTGTAGCTTCGGTCATGCAGAGTAGTCATGCAGTATTTACTAACATTATATGGATCTTGTCCGAAATAAAGAATTATTATTATTATTGTAATCTGTATGTCTATTTAGTAAAACGTCGCGTCGAAATCTTCCTGCATAAGGGAAGGTTTACATTAATCTGTATTCTATGGCCACGATGTCACATTGCGTTGTTAACGAAAAGCCGAGATGAGTCCGCACATGTTAATGATACATATACCTGCTTGAATGTATCCCTTTGATTAATTTGCAAGAGAAATAGCTCAAGGACGTCGCGTACGTATCGAGAACATTTCGCGCATTCTGTACACAACGTCTCTTCGACATACGAGTAAACTCGGGCACGACCACCAACACACGACCATAGACCCGGTGTCCGCTCGATTAGACCGCTACTTTACGATCGCCGCAACTCGTGCAGGTGTCGACGTTAATTATCGTATAGAGCGTGTGATGGGGCAGCTAATGAGGACGGACACTCGCTCGCAAACGTCACCTCCCCCCTGCTAAACTGATTTATTTTATGTACTATTCATGTTCGATCCGCAATTGTCTATGTAAAAGCGCCTCTATTTATATTAGTACATTGGCATTTTGATAATAATAATAATAATACCATATTGCGATAACTTGCACACGTGCACCTAATCTACCGTGGCAAGTAGAGCGCATGGTGTAATAATAATGGGATAAATCACATGCATATTATGTATCTGTGTTTCTGAATACTGTTCATATATTTAAAAAAATATTTGGGTGGGAGTCGTATCCACAACGCTTAGGGCTAATCACCTTTGGACAAACAGATAAATTAGTTCCGCGATTTGCACTACATAGGTAAATAAAACATCTCTTAAAAGTCAGTAAAACGTAAAAAGCACCATAGCCAATTTGGAATAATCAAACCTCTCACAACTTTATAAAAACGCTTTGATATAAAAAGTCCATTTCTTTACACTGTCAGGTGACGTAGGACGCTAGATCTACTTTCCAATAGAAGTAGTGATGAATGTTATTAAGTTGTACCGCAGCTGCTTACCAACATGACGGATACTAGCGGCTGATTTATTATAATGAGTATGGTCTTTTATATTTAGGACCTTTACTAGTATTGTATTAGCACCAGTATTTGAATCCTGGACTCTCAGAGTGTTAGGACCGAATTCTAAATCACAAAGCTATCATTACAAAAACGAACCATGTGATAACGATACGAAATGTAAATGTAGAAATATGCTATTTTTATTTATACACAACTAAACAGACTTCATCAAATCACTAAGAATGATTAAACAGATGGTCTCTGACTTAGTTTTCTTGAACTAATTACTTTTTGTCTCAGTTTCAACATAGGTGTATGTATGTTTCGATAAAAGTTTACCTTATCCACACGAGACGGAGATAATGTAAAAATATGTCAACACATCATTTGCTTTATGTTAATACATATAAAAATATAAATCCCAAAATGCATTACATTTTCAGGCCCCTAGTGGCGTTGCTGGACGGCCGCGACTGCACCGTCGAGATGCCGATACTGAAGGACGTGGCGACGGTCGCGTTCTGCGACGCGCAGTCCACCTCAGAGATCCACGAAAAGGTGCTCAACGAGGCGGTGGGCGCGCTCATGTGGCACACTATCATACTCACCAAGGAGGACCTGGAGAAGTTTAAAGCGTTGCGGATCATCGTCCGCATCGGCTCCGGAGTTGACAACATAGACGTCAAAGCGGCCGGCGAATTAGGTGAGACTTCACTACTACCTCTGCATCATGTATACAGACAGCACTAGGATATGAGGTGTCCTGTTAAAATTACACATGAGATACTGTTGGTTACTTGACGTCTAGAAACTAGTTGTTATTTCTTAGGACTAGTAAGGATCTAAACAGGCACACGAGTTAGAATGATTTTCTTTATTATTGTAAAGAAACATATTACTTTTACATAATACGTATGAGCTCAGTCGGGTTATCGCGCAGTCGCTAGTATTACGACACAGGAGGTCGGAAAGAATGCTTCATTGAACTTCAGCGGGCCTGGTGGCGGCCGGCCGGACGCGTGTCGAGCCGAGTGTTCACTTATTATGGTATATATATTTATTTTATCCATGTTATATTTATATTGCAGCTTAGACTTAACGACTATAAGTTACTGACGGCTACTTAGGCACTTGTAAAAATATATACAACTTTCGTTATTTTATAATTTTTATGCTCTCACTTCTTCAAAACCTTCTTAAGATTTTTTTTTTAGAAATGTTGCATCTTCATGCTAATTTCCAAGTTTATCACGATAGTATTGGGTATTCTAGCTTATTTGACACCAAAAACATCATGGGTGTTGCAGAGCGGCATGAAGACTTTTAACGTGAACAAATCTTATATTCAGTGTTGCTGTCGCTGTCGTTACTCGCCGCCGGTCGTGCAAGTTATTAAGTCGCAACTATCGACACTTGACAACTCGCTTTGATCAGCGATGAGTCAGATTGAAATCTATGCGGCTTGTTGGTACATAATATCGAGACACGCGATACACTCACTACACACATTAGAGTATAATGAACGTGTCAATATTGTTCAATAAATTTTGCCGCTGAACCACATGGAAATGTGACCGACAATGTTTTGCTTAGTGGTATACCTCAGAGAATAAGTATGCTAACTACCTTGTGTGAAATCGTTATAAGAGGTCTTCTGTTTTACTATTAAATGTCTACTGTTTGATTATGTTATATGTGCAACGTGGCATTTTAGTGTTCTGGTGGCAGAAACCTGGATAGAGGCTTTTATTAATTTGGGTCGTATTGGGTGTCCTTTATTGATAGTCGAGGGTGGGTATTGAGAAACTTGTACACTATTTTTATTTTGCTCTTGAAAATGTAACAAACTGATATTAATATGTTCTGTGTTGTAAATTCCAGGTATCGCGGTATGCAACGTGCCCGGGTACGGCGTGGAGGAGGTGGCCGACACGACGATGTGCCTCATATTGAACCTTTACCGGCGGACGTACTGGCTCGCCATCATGGTGCGGGAAGGGAAAAAATTCACAGGTACTCTACCATCTTGCCACTTTTTATTTTTTTAATTTAACAATTTTACACACAAAGACACGAAGAGATTTTGTACAATGGCATTTTTTTTATTAAATGCATACTTATCTTTAACGGGGCATAGAAGGTGTCCCATAGGCAGACATATAATCTTATTTAGAGTATTCGCTTCGATTTATCGCTGTTTAAGAGTGAACGTTATGTTCGAGCTACGGCCTTAGTTTCTATGTTTTATGACACGCGGTTTAACGCCGTGCCCTCCTAGGCAATCCTTCAGATGCTCAGAAATCCAATGGATCTCGGGAACCGTATTTATTAACTTTTAAGCGATGCGCACAGAGGGCGAACGACAATAGCCAAATATGTCGCCGGCGACTTTACTATCGGCCGACATAAATTATTTCGAGAACGATCCATCGAGCCGCTTCGACCGACCGTCGTAAAGGGCTTCGTCCCACCCCGTACGATCGGCTCGAAGCATCTCGGCGGGCCGAGCAGTGCGAGCGTGGCGCGCGCAGGGCCGGAGCAGGTGCGCGAGGCGGCGTCGGGCTGCGCGCGCATCCGCGGCGACACGCTGGGCATCGTGGGGCTCGGCCGCATCGGCTCCGCCGTGGCGCTGCGGGCCAAGGCCTTCGGCTTCAACGTCATCTTCTACGACCCCTACCTGCCCGACGGCATCGAGAAGTCGCTCGGCCTCACCAGGGTCTACACGCTGCAGGTCGGTCGTCGTGCACGCTTCTTATGTTCATTTCGACTATCTTCCCTTTGGTTTAGTTCTCCTTATTGAAGTATCGCCGTTGATCGAAAATAAAACCACAGTTTCCGACTCCGAACTGTACACCGCTACGTATAAACTTCATTTTCCACGGCGGTTGCACTCTGGCCGATTTTATTTAAACTTTTTTATCAGAATATCTGTGTTGATACCGAGGTATATACACATTTTAAATAATTTGGTGTTAATGGATTGTTGTTTCATGTTCCAGGACCTACTATTCCAGAGTGATTGTGTCTCATTGCACTGCAGCTTAAACGAACACAATCACCACCTTATCAACGAGTTCACTATAAAACAGATGCGCCCAGGTCGGTGTAGCAACATTTCTTATGAGTGACAAAATGCGATAAAGAACATTTAAATACCAATGTCTTGTTTAATAACTTTATCCCCCATAACATAGGAGAGAAGTAGGACTGCACTCCTCTGTCTAGCTCTTAGAAAAAATGTGGACATGATGTAAAACATGTTTAATATAATAATCTAACCGTAAAGTGAGTAAATAGCAGCGTGACAAATTCGGTTTTACACTGCTCTGGACCACGGGCGGAGAGATATTGAGCCACGCTTTTCGCTCACTCACAACCTCGTGTATCTTTCTGCCTCATTGCCCACGTGCCGTGGGAGTGATGCCGTGCCGAAGCAACAATAGTGTCTTAATTATCTAATATATGTTAAAGATTTGTCGCTTAAGATATTTATTAGCATGTCAAAGCTAAATTTGGAGCCCTAGAAACTGTAAGACCAAAATCGTTTGGTGACTATTAATGTGAACCGCATATTATATTCCTACTGTATCTTTTTATCGTACGCCGCTGTGTGCGTCGGTCCCACGTATATAAGATTAAAATGAAATAGACGTCATTTTAATCATTTTTTAATTAGAGTAGTATCGTAGTGGTCACAACGCATAGATAATCATTCATCGGAATCGAGACGGTCTCCTTCTCGACACCCATTTCTGTACGGAGAACTATATCGTGAAATATTAACGTGAGTCGAACGTCGAGCGACTCCCCCGGCCGCGGGGAGAGACGGAGGCGGCGACCCAAGTGCAGCGTTTGTTTGTCGTGGCGCAGGCGCCTTCCTGGTGAACACGGCGCGCGGCGGGCTCGTGGACGACGAGGGGCTGGCCGCCGCGCTCAAGCAGGGCCGCATCCGCGCCGCCGCGCTCGACGTGCACGAGAACGAGCCCTTCAACGTGTTCCAGGGGCCGCTCAAGGACGCGCCCAACCTGCTCTGCACGCCGCACGCCGCCTTCTACTCCGACGCGTCCGCGCAGGAGCTGCGCGAGATGGCCGCGTCCGAGATCCGCCGCGCCATCGTGGGCCGCATCCCCGACTGCCTGCGCAACTGCGTCAACAAGGACTACTTCCTGGCCGGCGCCGCGCCGCACGCGCCGCACGCGCCGCTGGCGCCGCACGCGCCGCACGCCGCGCCGCTGGCCGCGCCGCCCGCCGCGTCCTACGCCGAGGGACACAACGGCTACTACCCCGCGCCCGGCGCCGCGCAGGCCGCGCACTCCACCACGCCCGTCGTGCACGAGCCGCCCGCGCTGCCGCCGCAGCCGCCGCCGCAGCCGCAGCCCTCGCAGCCGCCCATCACGCTGGTGAGCCGCGTCCGCCCGCGCGCGCCCGCCGCCGACCTCGTTCCGCTCCCTTTGCGTGACCGCGCTCGTTTCTCGTTTCAGCCGATCAACACCTCGGACCCGGCGAACCATCAGATGAAGCAGGAGAGCTCCGACGTCCACTAGGCGGCGACGATACGCTACGTTGCAGTACCGTACGAGCGCCGTGCGAGCGAGCGACCGACACATACGAACGAACAATAGTTTTATTGATTCCATCGCAACTATGTCATAAGTACCTATGTCGTAAGCCAACGAGTGATATAATGATGTGGGGCGACGTTTGCATTCGCACGCGGCTTCTAGTCGTCCGAGACGAGGACCCCTCGGCTCGAGGCGCGCCTCGCCGCGGTCGAGCTCCGACGCGCTCGCGGGAGGCCCCGGGAGGCCTCGGGACGGTTCGCGACGTCGCAGCGGAGTGGCGGCTGCGGTTCGGTATTGAAACACGGGAACTGTTGCTGGGATGACGTTATGTGAATTAAGTAATAGTTATTATGTATTCTATCATCTCTTTTGTATAAAAATGTCTATTTTGTAAGACGACATGCGACAGCACTAAGTGCTGTCGGAATCGAAAGGGAAACTATGATGCAATAATCCAATTTTAATATCTTCGACGTCGGTTTCATTGTGAGCGTGATTCGGTTCCGAGCGCGAATGTGTGTTGAATATAGACGCGAACCACTGTAAGAGGTGGTCGATCTTCCAGGTCCATGAGCGAGTGTGATTGTAGCGAATGCGGGATGGTGTGCCGTGGTCGGAGTGGCGACAGATCGTCGGGAGTTTTATATATATTTTTGCAATGTCATTCAATAAGGCTACTGGGCTAACTGTCGTTCTGCGGAACGAACGAGACGCGCTAATGCAAAATATTCGCTTACACAGACTTGTTATTAACGTGCGTGTGGATATCGGAGGCACGGCACGAGGGCGGCTCACGTACGGGCGTGTTGCCGCTGTAGTCTTAAGGTTGGTAATTTAAGTATGATTACAGTATTGAAGAGCACTGTGAGTGCAATCGACACGTCCGTACATGCATACCCCGACACGGGAAGTGAACACTTCATCGGTCGTATGTCACGTGTGTGTCGTGTCCCCTCAGGTTTCTATTCAAAATTTAGTATATTTCGATGTGTATAAAGAGATTTAACGTCGCTAAAGTGTCGAGCGACGCGAGTGTTAGTGCAAACGTCGCGTTTAATGAAAAAATATTAATATGAGCGAATAGTTGATTCCGTGGTTGTATTTGGTTAGTTGGGACAGCTACATATACCGTTACGTGGGACGCGTGTCGGATCGCGGGCCGGCGCGCGGCTGCGGCCGGCCGCTGCGGCTCCGATCGACATACGTGTACACCCCACGAGAGACGTCGCGAGCGCCGCGGAGGGCTCTACAGCATTCCACGTTCTCGTTAGTGTAAAATAGGGATCTCTCGTGCGAAGGTATTAGGATATTTATGACGTACTCATACTTAGCTAATTTTTGCCGGGCGTCGTGGGGAGCGAGAAGCTCGCCTACGAGCCCCTGCGGCAAACGGACACAGTAGAGGCAATAAGAAGCTTGGGGCCAAACGTTTCATTGCGTAACATGCACGCATAACAATATTACAACGACATTTAGTTTGGGGGCCGTGCTGTCGTGGAGTGTACAGCCGCTCGGGGCCGGGCCGCCGCACGCCGCTGTTATTTTTAAGTATCGACAAAGGACTAGAATTCTATCATCACACTTTATTAACGAAGAAAACAGGAGGTCTTGTGTTTTTTTTTATAATTTGAAATGTACAAAATCATGCTTTCATTTGATTACTTTTTTTTCTTTTTCTAAATAGAGTTTAAGTAAAAGGATTTGTACATGAGCGAAGCGCTGAAAACGTTGAGGTCGTAAGTTGTGAGGCGAGCGACGAGTAGCGGGCCGCACCCGACATCCACCTGTTTGAGAATCGTGAAAAATTGGTATTTAAAATTAGTATTTACTTACAGTTTAGTTTAATGACAAAAACAATGTGTATATTTTATGAAAAAGTGAAAAGTTCTTAAATAAAACTATTGTTTTCGGATTAATTACTCTGTTGTTTTATTTCATTTCTTATTTCCCCGATAACGTCTCATCCAGCCTCGAGTAGACAACCCAGGAGTTGCTATAAAATTACAAAATGTAGCCGCAATAATTGGCTTACAAAAATCATTGGCACAATGTTATGTTTACATCATACATTAACAAACATACATAACGAAGACGACGTAGCAATAACTTATAAACCACTAGTGAGGATGTAACAACGAACAACACTTGGATAATTCAAAATTCTATGCGACAAATATCGTCTACATATTGAACAGATTTCATCCGTACCGAATCACTAACATTGCTTAATTTAAAAACGTAAATTTTTAAATGAAAAGGCTGACAAGTACAGATAAGTGAAATAAATTCAGACAACTATTTTAACAGTTATGTATTTAAAAATAATAGCGGAAACCGATCTCGAACATTGTACAACTGATTAAGAATAATTATACTTCCGCAAAGCTGGTGCGCATGCTGTTTGTAAAATACCAAAACCTTCATGTATCTTATCCTACATTTAGCGTAGGTACAGGCTATTCACTAGACTTTCAATGCGACCGGCTTCCGATCAGTCGTTTCAATGCCACAATAATTGTATGTTCTAAAACACGCACGCTAAAGCGTGGGTGTTTAATGTAAATTAAAATTTACTTCTGTAATAAAACATACATGCAGTCACCATAATGATACACTTTAGAGAAAGAGTCTAGTTTCTTCGATACATTATTATAGCCACGAGGTCGTGCCCGAAGACGAAAAATAGCCTTCTTTCAGAAACAAAATTAACAGCTTTGGCGCTCGTAATAACATACGAGACAAAGCTGTGAAGTAGTAAATTTGCAATAAATTTATATTGGTTTGAGTTGAAATACCGTGATTGTTACGTTGAATTAGTACTCGAATAAAATAGTGACGAAGTCTACTGGCATTTTAATGATAGTCGGTTAGCTCGTATCACTCGACCAGGCAAAATATTCATTGTTTACAATAATAAAATGCTGGAATTCAATTTTATAATTCACAAGTTCCTCCTTTTATTTTTCCTTCTTCAAAGTGTTCAATGAGTTGTCATACTTTGAAGGAGAACTCAAATTACAACTGTGCCAGTCAATACCTCATAATTTATCGAATCGCAAGCTCACCGAGGCGGAGTGAGGCGAGAGAAGCACCAGCGTGTTCATAGTGGTTACGTCCCTGACATTAGAAAAATGAAAATATAGCATATCGATTAGAATTGCCACGTGGCGAGATAAACGATGACAATGGTAAGAAGATGCCATGCGCTGGGGCTAGTCTCGCGGCGCGGGCAGCCGCAGGCGGCGCTGCTCGGCCGCGTCCAGCGCGCGCTTCAGCTCCAGGTAGCGCTGCTTGAAGTGCTGCAGCTGCTCGTCCGCGCGCTGCAGCTCCAGCCGCAGCTCCGCCACCTGCCGCTCGCGCATGCTCAGCTCTGCACGCACACACTCGTATCGTTATACCGCTTCGTATCACGTGCATGTCAAGAACTATAGCTGATACTCTCATCGACGTTTCATAAGAAAATGTTAATATGAGAAAACTTTTCGAGCTCCTTCTTTTACTTGGGGTTTTGCTCAATGAGCCCTATAACCGAGAAAAAAATACGAGTGGCAGAGCGGAAACGTATTTAGGAGCTGGAGAATATACTTAGTCTTGCCATAAATATTGTTACAAAGAAAAACATTTTATTGTACGTAACATTATTACTATTGCAGTATGTTAGCTTAATACATTAATATAAAACCATTAAAATATATAAATCTTATTCGAAGTGGTCTCCATTGGCTGCAATACAGTCCTTTATTCGTTGAGGCCCGTTATTAATAGCAGCACGCTTTCTTTCTATGCGAAAATACGTCACTGCCAATCGTATGGATTGTTATAGGGACTTCAAATTATCATGGTGTTTACGAGCAAGCCTTACTCTAAAACTGACCATAAATCATAATCCAGTGGAGTAAGATCAGGATTAAGTAGATGACGGCCAGTCTTCAGCTCTGATGAAGTCCGGAACGTTCGTGTCTAACCAAGATTGGGTGGATCGATCTTTATAATAAATTTTTTATGACCCGGTGCCGAGTCTTGCTGAAAGAACCATTCATGGTTATTGAACATGATGTTGTTAAGGGGCTTAACTACCTTCTCAAGAATGGTATCTTGATACGCTTGGGTCGATGTTTTGTTACCTTTTTCACAAAAATATGGCTCAGTCACTCCTTCATAGTTGACACCCCACCAAACCATCACCGAAGTCGGATAATGTCCACGTTGTACTCTGTTGACTAATTTGGAAGCTTCTTTAGAGCTTTCAGCATAATTACGGTCATTTTTTTTTGTTAAAATATTACTCAATTTTATATTTTTTTCATTCATAAACAAAATTTTTCTGTGACCTCCCTTTGCGTACCGCTTAAGTAGTTGTTATGACCAATGCGTCTCTTATAGGCTGCTAGTTCTAAGTTATCTTTTAAAATGCGCGACATGATTTTAGGTGCTATCTTCATCTCCCGATATAAAATCTTTTGCTTTCGAACAGTATTTCTTCGAATTCTTTACCTTACTGCTTCGATCGCCTTTTCCATACGAACAGTATGTGGACGGCCAGATATTTTTCTGTCACGAACAGAGGAGGTTTCATTGTACCTACCAATATCCCTGTACACAAACATTTGGCTAATACGAAGCGCATGGAGGATTTTAAAAATTGTATTTGGCTCCATACCTACTTTATATAATGCAATTACAGCGATTCGGTTCTCTTTATCACCCCACTCCACTATAATATCACAAAATATTTTACAATATATTGGCGCAAAATAAGAAAACACAATGAACAATCGTATAAAAATGACAGATTCCAAATTCAAAAGTAATATTTTGTTTATTTTTA
>DWJK01000616.1:0-20959 GCA_018248815.1 Croniades pieria auraria
ATTTTGGACGTGCTTCGATTAAAGCAAATTTAATTTTCACTTTTATACGTAGCGAAGCACGTACCGGGCCGCTAGTATTATATATTATATTTTATTTTATTTACCTTCACGCCTGTAGATCCTGAAGTGGTAGCCTGAGGAATGTAATACACTTTCACAATTCATCTTTTTTATGTCCTACTGTGGAATAGATGGTGGATTTATCGCCATGTAAAAGTGGCGTAGCTATCGGAGGGCTAGACCGTGCCTTGCACCGGGGCCCTCAAACTCAGGGGGCCCTCAGAACGTGACCAACAAACTATAATTTGAACTATTGAAAAGTTCTTCCACCTTCGGAATATAAATAAACCAGGTTGCAATAACCCAACTTTAATCATGGCAACTTATTTGAAACAATACAGGAGAATTCCATAGAGTTATTATACATAGAGTAGGGGAGTCAGCCTAAAATTTATCCATCGATAAAAAAGAGAAAGCAAATGAGGCTACCTATCTGTTTCTTTCTACTCGCGCATGCAAGGGTAACGCTAGCGTGAGTTCAATATTTAAAAAACGAGCTGTTCTTTTGCTGCGCATTCGTCAGTAGTGAGATAGAGAGAGATAGATAGGGTATCGCGATCGTTTCTCTCTTTCTAACCGTCGGACGATGTCGTCTACCGGCAGCCGTATGGTCTTTCCTGTTCTATCGATATTACCTCTATTTTCCTAACAAGTTTCATACATTTCTGCTTGAAACTTCTAGGGAATTCCCCTGTAAACTCTCTATTGCATTGTATCGCCAACTTGACAAATCTCAGATACATTTGACATCATTTGCAAGAATGGTGCTTCTTCAACATTAAATATCAGATCCTTATGCCTCAATGTGTCTCTTCCCACACTATGTGAAATAAAACAAAAGTATATCCACAGTTGATTACTAAAAGAAGTAATAGAACAAAATACACTAAATTGGTATATTCGAATATTTCAGATTTCATATCATCATTATCATCATCATCAGCTTACTCCCATCCACTGCTGAACATAGGCCTCTCCAGATTTCATATAAACAAAAAGAAATATGATGTGATGTTAAACAAATTATATGTTACTATAAAATTTTCATATATTTGAAGCATCATAGGGTATACAAATATATTAATATACAATAATGTACAAAAATATTAATATACAATAATGTACAAAAATATTAATATACAATAATATACAAAAATATTAATATACAGTAATATACAAAAATATTAATATAAAATAATATACAAAAATATTAATATACAATAATATACAAAAATATTAGTATACAATAATATACAAAAATATTAATATTAAGTACAAAATGTCTTAATTTTGGAAATTTTTAGTGATTACATAATTATGAACATTTCCGATGCACATTTTTAGGTGAGAAACACAAGGTGAGAGGCGACATCAACGTGTTGATCTGCGGAGATCCCGGTACCGCCAAGTCTCAGTTCCTGAAATACACAGAAAAGGTTATTACTGTTATTCGTTTGCGCAATAATATATTTTAATTAAGGAATTTTCCTGTGAATAACAATAAAAATGGAAAATCATGACCTAAACGGCTGCTAACCAATAATAATCCATTTACCAGCAGGGGTCTCACTATTCCGCAGTTAGGGAATGCCGAATTTCTACCCCATAATACTTCGGAAGGATGTATTGTTGGCTTAGTTAAAAAATAGGCAAATGTTTTTAAAACTACTTAAATTAGTTCAGACTAGACTAAAAAACTACTTCTGAACGATAAGAATTGCGTTCGTTGCGTTCTCTGAAATGCACCGTATACATAATATGTACGTCCAAATTGCTTTACCGAATAATATTAATAAAAAGATATGCCTACTACAATAACATACTGGCTTTAATGAAATTTCCCTTGATAATGTGAATTTAAAATCATATTATTTAACAGATTGCACCTCGAGCAGTGTTCACGACGGGCCAAGGTGCTAGTGCTGTCGGTCTTACTGCTTACGTCCGAAAGAATCCTACCACAAGGCAAGTAATTTACAAGACGGCTTAATATCGTCATCATCGTTATCAGCCTATCTCAGTCCACTGCTGGACATAGGCCTCCCCCAATGAGAAATGGGGGTGCTAAGAAGCACCGGACTATAACCGGCTACCACAAAATCTGTCCCTATATGTACAACAGCTTAATATATTTTCGATTAATTGAACTTTCCGTTATGCACGCTAACATTGCGCTAAGACGCAAGGCTTGCCACGCTAACATTGTGGCAAGCCTTGCGTCTTGCCGCTCCCTACGGTACATTTTTAAGGACCTTTATGAACAATTACAACAGGATAAATTATTTTGAAAATCGGGTTAGATTTGGGTAAAGGAGGTGGAAATAAGCAAAAATAATTTTTGTCATTCAATAATACCGTGCCTTAGGAAAGAGTCTAGCAGTTATTTAGTGCCAAATATTCTCCATATAATGAACCTTCTATCGGAAAGGGCGATGTCCAATAGTGGACGGGTATAGGCTGATGATGATGAACCTTTTAAAATATAGGGATTGGACGCTTGAGGCGGGCGCGCTAGTGCTGGCCGACCGCGGAGTGTGTCTCATCGACGAGTTCGACAAGATGACCGACCAGGACCGGACCTCCATTCACGAGGCCATGGAACAGCAGTCCATTTCCATCTCCAAGGCCGGTATCGTCACGTCCCTTCATGCCAGGTATCTAGAATCACTGGTTTTATTACTGTATATGATATATATGTGTGTGCGTGTGTGAGCGTGCGTGCGTGCGTGTGTGGGTGCGTGATATATATGCGAAACATATATATCATACACGATATATAATAGACTTTTCCAACGTTGGAGCAATGCACTGATTCTCGAGTTCTTGCCCTTCTACTTGGATAGAGTAATGTTACCGCATTCTGATTGGTTCACCTTTATATCCACTGTTATCATAATACTCTCCTATATAATTAAATAATACCGATATTTGCAATTTTTTTATATTTTCTTCATTACCTGACACAAATGACATGATACTCTTCAAAGCAAGAATGAACGGGCCTTTTCTAAGCTTGATCCATTTTAGGACACATCTTGGTCACATTCAAGGTGAATCTTGGTTGAATTCTAATGTATTGTATTATAATATAGGAAGTTCTCTAGCTCCCATTGTTTAATTGATGAAGAACTTAGATTTTCTAGTAGTGACTGGAAGTCTGCGTCTGTACCCGGTGTATGGCAGTAGGCTCACCATATATTCCATTGGCGGATGTGTTGGGTATGATTTTAATGATACTGATGGGTAATGCGAGAAATAACACAGGATTGTAATACTATCAGTAGATTTATTGAGAACAGGTTTAGTAATTTGCGCAGCAATAACAAGTTGACAACCAAGAGAGGTATGCCAAATTATGTAAGTCATTCATGCATATACAAAGTGGCGCCAACAAGCGGCATAATGCAGTACCAAGATAGCTCACATAAATTGTTTGGTTTATACTATATCCATCTACAGTTTCAACAGATACTAATAAGGATATGTTATCAATAGGTGCTCCATTATAGCAGCCGCTAACCCCATAGGCGGGCGCTACGACGCGTCTCTCACCTTCTCAGAGAACGTCAACTTGTCCGAGCCCATACTGTCTCGCTTCGATGTGCTCTGCGTGGTGCGAGATGAAGCAGACCCCATGCAAGATGCACATTTGGCCAAGTCAGTGATTTAATACTTATCAATCTCTTGAATTTCTAAGCTTCCGAGATAAAGTTCTATAACGTAATATCTTAGAATAGTAGGAAATAGAAGGAAGCAAAGAAAAGTTTAATTTACACAGAAAACAAAAACTCAATTACACGGTTTTTTCTTTAATACATTTTAAAATGTAATCAATAATTATGCTAATAAACGTTATAAGAAATATTCGTGACAGCGAATGAGAAAGATGCATAATTGGTTGAGGGAACGATTAAGCTATACCAACATTGCTTATTTTTAACATAACAATTGTTGTAATAAACAATGTTGTAAATAACAACAGTAACAAACAATTGTCATGATATATATTTATCTTTTTCATATGATAACATTTAGTTATGAGTATTGTTACAAACTGTCCTCTTACAGGTTTGTAGTAAGTTCCCACATCAGGCATCACCCCACACGAAAAGGTACAACATTAGAGGAAACGAGCCCTGAAGACGACACATCTATCTCTCAAGAACTGCTGAAGAAATACATTGTTTATTCCAGAGAAAATGTGCACCCTAAACTGCAGGTATTGTGCTCAAAATTCCTGACTGCTGATGGATGAGTTATTACATAAACATATAGATGTTTATTAGCTGTCTGGTTGTATGTGAAGTATATATGGTAGAAATTTATGTATAATAAATACTGTAACGGACGATAGTATCTCGAAACTTGTTTGTTTGTTATGTATTGCGTATAGGTATATATATAAGAGTATTTAACATGACAAACGAGATCGTACATTACGCTCAAAGATTTAAAGTCGATTATCACTTCGCGGCCGGAGTTGTTTACGAAATGAGCACGGCCGGCGTGTGGGCGGAGTTTGTTTTCTAGAAAAATTTCGAACAATCCCGAATTCACCCGAAGTCGCTTAAACTGTATATAAACCGTGTGAGCGCTGCAGTCAGAGATCCTCCGATAAGACACAAACGACCACCTGCGTTCGATGATCAGGAGAAAGCCGAATGTTTGCGGCGTCCCCGCACGTTTGACCGTCGCAGTGTCGTCGCCCTTCGATAAGAACACACCGTGTCGATCCGTGCCTAGGTCCGAGTCTCACAGGAAACCCCCACGGGTCGGTTGCACAGCCCCTACTTTCTCTCTCGCTGGGCTGAGGCGGAGGGCAAGCCCGCGCTGGGCCTCACGCCTACCGCTTTCCACTCTCCTTAATTCAGGCGGAGCCACTTGGGCTCGCCACTAAAACCCGGTGAAGCTGTAGAGACCATTAGGGTCAACAGCATAACACATTTAAAAAAAAAAGCAGTGAGAGACAGAACATTTCTGGAAACGATTAAGAGAGGTTCAACGAGCGATAAAAGGAAGCGATTTCTGTGAATGCCAGTGATACAATAGAGAGTAAATAAACAGTTTGTGCACTCTTGAAGCATTTTTTGTTCGTCACCCTGTACAGTACATTGCATCGTTCCCAGCAGCCAACCTACGTACCTATACGTAACAACACTAACCAATTTACTGTCAGTTATATTTGTACAGTTCTGTTTAAGACAGGAACTCTGTTCCTCATAGGTGGTTGTGGTCATTTGTGACTTCTATCTGTTTGGTTTCTACACTGTACATTTAATAAAAAAGTCTAATTTTGACAGTTAGTCTACAATGATATCAAAGAATTCATAGACTGAATTGGCCTGAGAATAACTTGAAAATGGAAATAAATGTATCAGTGATAACTTAAAATGGGTCTTTAAATGTTTTTGATTTCTGTAACATACTAGAAACAGAAATACATGACTAAATATGTACCGGCTTAACTCATGTACGTTTTTCGGGATGGCCCGACTAGTTTCGGACCTGTACGAGGTAATTCCTCATGAGTTCCTGCCGCTTGTAGCGAGGTCGCGACGGAGACATACATGCTTAACATTATTGTATATAGACATATTCTAAACAATGAATAATTTTACAGAATATGGATCAAGACAAAGTGGCAAAGATGTATAGCCAACTTCGACAAGAATCTCTTGCTACTGGCAGCTTACCCATTACTGTGAGACACATTGAATCAGGTAACATTAAGTTTATTGAAATTCATGTTTGTTCGAGATGTGTTATAAAATAATAATAATCGACCCATTAATATTCCACTGTTGGAATATAGGTCTCTTCTCATAGTG
The DNA here is from genome assembly GCA_018248815.1 of Croniades pieria auraria. Lineage (NCBI taxonomy): Eukaryota > Metazoa > Arthropoda > Insecta > Lepidoptera > Hesperiidae > Croniades > Croniades pieria. The sequence goes on from DWJK01000616.1 coordinate 5,889, forward strand.
AGAGGATTAAGGCCGTAGTCCGCCACGCTGGCAATGCCTTTACAATGCCTTAGTTTGCATCTAAATTTTCAATGTAAAACTTAAAAAAATGAGTTTTTGGAAACTTAAAAAAATAAGTTTTATACAAATTACATTGCAGCCATCATTAAATTACTTTCAAAGAAATCTGTAGTCTTCGAATTAATAGTCATAGTTATACCTTCAGTATACAGAAAAGTATAATTGTATTGTACATATTTTTTTCTTCTCTTGCGTTACACTCTTGGCAGAGTGGTCGTGGTCGTATTTTCAGGGTCAGTGGCTCGCTTTACAATTCTCCGCCATTCGTCGCGTATTATTGCTTTTCTTGAGCAATTGTGAAGAGGGACGCCCAGGGCCATGCTACATATTTACATGCGTATATTTGTCTATGTTAGACAATTCATATAGAATATCTTGATGCAGTAATCCGCATGAGCGAAGCGCACGCCCGCATGCACCTGCGACCTCAGGTTTCCGAGGAGGACGTCAACATGGCCATCCGCACCATGCTGGAGAGTTTCGTGGAGACGCAAAAGTACAGCGTTATGCGCTCCATGCGACAGGTACGCTCCATTATCATCACCATTCAGTCCATTGCTGGACATAGGCCTTTACGTTTGAATGTTTTAAATATAAATTTTCTTAGAAACGAGTTCAGTGGCGTGCTATTGGAGAGGCCATGTCCAGCAGTGAACGGGAGTAGGCTAATTTATTATTGTTCCTAAAGCTGTGTTGTGATACTAACCACTCAGTTTCAATGATGCAATTTATGGTAAAATTTTCACTTCTAATCATACATCAGTCTTTTAACTCCTTGCTGGTCATACTCTTCCCCTAATTGGGGCCACCCTAACCACTCATTGGGTTTTTTAAATCCAGCTGCGTCCAATACTTTTGTTACAGTGATCTATCCTCTTTTTACCAACATGTAACTGTAATCCGATGAGCTTTAATACCTTGCATTCAAGTCAGTATTCCTTTTATTATTTTGTATTATAATTCTTTATAAATATTAGGAAAGATAATAATGTATCACTTATATAGTACAACTATTGGTCATTTTAAAATTTTCAATGATTCAAAGGAATGCAACTCCTGGACAAGTTCACTAACTTCAGTTAATGTGAGAGAAATAGTAAAAATCTCTTAACTCATATTGATCCTTATCTGTTTTTTTGTATGTTGATATCTAATTCTTATGTATTTTGTTCTCTTAATGGCTTCATATAATAAAAAAGACTAAGACATACAGCAGTGAACCAGAAGTTTGCCAATGTAAGACCAATGCTTAATAATTTAATTTTTTTTCTTGTAAACGTTCAAATTAAAATGTTTTACCAAATGGTAAATTATATAATAATATAAATCAATTCTTATTTTATTAACTTTGTGTATCGCATATCACCATTTTACCACAACGACACATATTTTGTTATTTACCCACTTAAATGTCAAGACAAGACCTTGACCTTATCAATTTGGCTCATGTGTGGTCTTATCTGGACCATTTTCATAATATAAATATGATTTTAAAATTGAACAATTATTTTTAAAACTATCAGTGTAATAAAAATATGAAACTACGACTTGCTTTGCAAATGTTAAGTATAGAACCAGGTCTTGGTACTAAAATGGCTCTTTTTGTGAACAATATCACAGTCCATAATAATATAACAGTTACATTATATCTTTGAGAACTGTCTAGTTTTTATAAACCTTTTTTAAGATAAAATGTCAGGAATATTAACGATTTTCTAACTGATTTCAGTTATGAACTTGCTATTTTTTTGTATTATTTCTAATTTATAGTATTAGGCCTGCTATGTATATTGAATATGGTCTTGGATGAGAATGTGCTAAGATATTTGTTTTATTTTTAGTACCTAGTTATAACTAGCCAGTATGACATTGAATTTTATTTTTTTTCTTGTCAAAATTTTTTATGCATATAATCAATGAGAAACAGTAACATTAATGAAACATTTGTTGCAGACGTTCCAAAAGTACCTCTCATACAAGAAGGATCACAGCGAGCTATTGTACTACATACTCCGCCAGCTCACAATGGACCAGCTTGCCTATATGCGCGGCTTGCACAATCACTCCCAATCTACTATAGAGATCTCCGAACGAGATTTGATTGAGCGTGCGAGGCAAATAAACATCTCCGATTTGAAACCATTCTACGACAGCCGGATATTCAAGATTAACAACTTCAGTTATGATCAGAAGCGAAAAATTATTATACATTTAACGCCAGACGCGCCTACCGCCACATAAATATTGTTGGAATGTATTACATGTTGATCGTTCATAATACTATTTTGTATTTAACTACTATCAACAGGGCTTTATATGAATTTTAGCTTAATCTTCTATCATCAAATGATTCCTGCTGGATTCTATTTTTGTTCGAATATAGTCCAAGTCAGTATGCTAGTTTGAACTTGTGTATTTCAATGTATTAAGTGCTAAAAGATTATGTTCTGATAAAAGTTTACGTTGATTTTCACTAACATTTATTTGCTTATTCCATTGTCATTGTATGTTCCTAAGAATGTATTTTAAAGTATCAGAGCATCCGTAAATATATCGAATGTGGTTTGAAACACCAAAAATGGAACCCTCTCAAGCCTTTTAGCAAGGAATCGATTGATTCTCGGAATACAAGTAGTAAGTCGGCTATCTAAATTATTGATAGGCAGCCTAATTTAATTTAGAATGACGTAGATGCGACAATCGATTTTTCTAGAACTATGATGATGTACACATATAATCTTTGAAAATAAACCAATATTTAAATAAGCTCTTCTTGGAGTTGTTGTTTTAACCTGAACAGTTTTGCCTAAATATACATTAGAACATATATATATATATATATTATTAGTTAAATAACTGCATCACAATATTTTTGTTTATCGGCCATATTTAACAAACAAAGTAATTTGGTTGACAAAAACATTGTTATAATTTAATTTTCAGAAATGCTATTGTCTTGTCCTATTGTTATGCCGGTAATGAAGTACACAATAATCATGTTACCGTTTCAAGTCAGAAACGCTTAAAAATATCGTGAAACGAATTGCTGTGTATGTAAACCCACCTCGTATTTTTTAATAGTTAGGTCCTAGTTGATGTTAGAATGTACGTGCCTTTTAATTAAGTTAAATGTTTAAGGACTAATCGCTTACTGGTTCAAATTGTGTAATTAAAATCAAGGACATTTTATAATTTAGGTTTTTTTAATAAAACATGACAACATATCGAAGTGTTTTAATTCATTCATACAAATTATCTTGAGACACAACATCATACTATCAACTCAAAAGAATCTATAATTTAAAGAAAACACATTTTGCTTCTATACAGTCTTAGAATAAAAATATACCGTCTATTACAATGAATTAAAGATATTGATATAGTAGGTCTACATAGATATTTATTTCTTTGCAAATTTTTACAAAGCTTAAATATAATATTGACTAAATCCTATTGAGAGCTAAACTCATTTTCATCTATTACACACCTACAAGCATCAGAAACATAAAAATACAAGAGACTTTCAAAAATACATTAAATCATTTCATGAAACACACCTCATCACCAATAAACAATGAGATTATAATGATAGAACAATTTTTACGAATCTAAAACTACAGACAGTTAAAATTATTGATCTCACAATTAAATTGTTTATCAGCAATCAGGTAACAAATACAATACAATTATAAAGATAAACATTAAAATCTAGTACAATAGTTTAATATTAAAAACATATCACATTGCCTGTAGGTTCAACATTGATTATGCAGGTTTCTTTACCCTATTTTTAATGGCCAGCATTATAAATTAAACTTACAGGCAAATACGTACCACACTATTGTTGCAGTAGTGGAAGGATTCTAAATTTATGTGGTTGTTCATATAAACAAGTGCCGAACACTCATCCTTTCAATCAATGTCATACATGTTTGAACAAGTCGCTAAACACACACTTCTGCAACAATCTCACAATCAGAAAACTTTGTCAAAGTACTCACATTCGGATGACAACAGTTAAAATTTGACAAAGTTTTTGTGAACCTCAGGTGTTTAACTGTCGCTGCAAGATTCTGAGCCCGAGCCGCTGCTGCTGTCACTGTCACTGTCGGAGTCACTGCCGCTGCTGCTGCCACTCTCCGAGGAGCCCGAGCCTGATTCAGAAGATGATTCAGATGAACTGTCGGAAGAGCTCTTGTCCGAGCAGTCAGAGCAATCAGAGTTGGTGCGTTTCTTCTTAGCTGGCACTTTGCACTTGCCATTGCTGGAACAATAAAAATTAGATACAGGACTTTAATGTATGCACAGTGCATATAGCTCACAGTGCTACTTCAGTCAAATACATACTTTTCAGTAGACAGAATTAAGAATATAGTAAGTTTATAAAGAGCCCTACATATTAATGACCGGAGTTTTTAAGATCTATTTACCTAATATAATATTACACACCTATTTTTCCCCCAAATGAATGAAAGAGAAGGGTCATACACTCCTATGACAGACCAGTTATGTTATTTGTCTCTTCGTGGTACAGATGGTGAGCCTATTGTAATACAAAGAGTACAAATCCACTCTAAAGATTTTAAAGTTAGAAAAAGCCAGTATCATTTGTTCCACTTGGGCATTAACTTCAGAACTAATGATCAATAGTCAGACTTACACCCACTCAACCAATGAAGGTTGACAACACAAACTTCTAATTATCACTTGCAATTATATGGGAATGCTTAATAACCATTGATTACTAGCATTGAATACAATATATTCTCATTTGCTCCTTGCTACACAAAATCAGACACAGGCTCAAGATAGAAAAACATCAGCGCCTAGTTTACAGTAAATATTGCATTCGCACATATTTCACATGCATCATATATCAAGTAATTGTAAACACGGCTGCTGATCGAGGTCTTAAGTTTATCTTCCGAGTTCAATAGTCACGAGTTTTACTAATTTAAAATTCATAGTACAATCTCAGAGCCTGCATTTGTGCCCAGTGTATGGCAATAGGGTCACCTACTATACCAGTGTGACAAGTAAAAGTAATTGGTGAAATGTTAGGAGTGTCTTAATGCCTCTGTCTATTTCTTCAGGAATTACTGGCATTATGTTACAAGTTATTTTATGGAGTAGACAGGGACTTCCATATGCCTATTCTAGCTTTATGAACCTGATATGTTTCTTCTAGCAAGTAATAGTCGCAGATAGTAGATATGGACTACGTTGAGATGTCTTATATTATAATTTTTAATAGTTGCACCCTATGTACACTAACCTTGTACATTGCACTTATCAATAGTTCAAGCATTGACTGCCTCGTTGGTTGAGTGGTTGCAAGTATAACTGCTTATTTAGAAGTCGTAGGTTTTATTCATAGGTTGGGTACAACTCAATTTTTTTTATTGGAAATTCTTAATAGTAGTTCAGAGTCTACATTAAGCTCTGGTATATGACTCACCCCCTATTCCACAATGGGGCATAAATGTAATTGGTAAAATATGGGAGTGTATTACAATTTTCATGGGTTCCAAGTGCTATGCTAAGATTTCATACTAGTTCTTAGACCCAGCACTATTTAACATGTTTTATAAGTGTTACATATTGCACCAGTTAATTAGTGGCATAAAATATATAAATTATTGCTCCGTTTATTTAACGTTAATATTTAAAAATACAACAAGATTTGAATTTCATTAATTTTTTACACCACGCTCATTGAAAAAAACAATCTAATATGAAATAAGTTAATCAATTGAATTATTTTAACAAAATACATCTCTACTGAAATATTGTTTATTTCTCTTAAAATGTTAAAATAAATTAAAACAAAGTCAGAAAAATGTGGCAGCAGAAAGCATGAATGGCCGCGCAAAATAGAAGGTAGGTAGTTTAAAAATACGAATACGTTAAAACATTAGTTTAAACCGATGTAAAAAATAAAAACTGACGAAATCCCTATTAACTCACCTGCACTGTCCTTCATCTTTGCCTTTCAAGTTCTTTTTCAGAACCTGGGTGCGAGATGGACGCACGAGAATCTTGCGTTTTCCAGTACATTCGTAGCTCCAGTGTCCAAACTCCAAGCATTTCTGGCAACGGATGCCTTGCGGAAACGCCGCCGCTATTGCCGCTTGTCTAAAAACACGACTCCATTAAATCATCCGACATAATAATATAAAACAATGCTATAACAACTAATACGCATATTTTCTTACTTCTTCCTCTCCGCTTGGTGCCTGTTGTACGTTCCCAGGGTCATCGTTGAACCTCTTTAAGATTTAATACTTAGTAAATTGGTGAAGGTACTTCACAATTATAATTAGCTGGAAATTAAGCTTTTCGGAAGCTTGTATTCAATCACTACAATTGATGCAAAGCAAAAGCGAAATGCACAAATTCACGTCAAGCGTGGCTAGTGGCTACCAGAAGTGCATAGATAATACATTATCAGTAATGCCAAAATTAAGTTGCAGTTTTAATAGCATAGTTGTATTTATTGTAGTCATAAAATATGTTAAAAACTAATTATCCGTAATAATAATATTCACATAATTGCAATACATAACAGCAAATAGTGAAGGTTTAATCGTATTAAACAACTATTATGTTACATTTAAATTGCGTTCTAATATCAATGTCAACTTAAGCTTGACAAACATGAACGCACTTTAACCTTAAAACGTCAAAATGTTAATATATCTTCAGTTTTATTGCAATAGTAATGAAAATAGGCATAATAATATTTGATTTTATAAATGAGAAATGGCGAAGTATATAGCGCAAATAATTGTCCTAGGCGCTCAAGTAGTGGGTCGTGCCTTTGCTAGAGCCTTAAAACAAGAGATAGCGGCATCTCAGCAGGCTGCGAAACGAGCTGGAGGCGGCCCCGAGGGTGCAAGAAGAGCTGCAGCAAATGCTACAACGGGACTTACCTTAGAAGAAGCTATGCAAATCCTTAACGTAGAGAAACTGGATCCAGAAAATGTTAAGAAGAACTATGAACACTTATTCACAGTCAACGACAAGGCGAAAGGTGGCTCATTCTATTTGCAATCGAAAATCGTTCGCGCCAAAGAGAGACTAGACCTCGAACTCACGTCTAAGGAACAAAAATGTGATCAGAAGCCTCCTCCAACCGACACAATGAAATAATATTATTAGTTTTATTCCTTTACTAGCTGTATATTCGTTGTAGATATTATTTAATAAAAAAAATAGTTCTGTAAAATACTTTATTATGTAGAAAATGGACACAATAGTGACTAGAATACATCAGTCTTCATAATTCAAAATGCTGATTATGTGTAACTGTTACAAAATTATGATATACAACAATGTTATAGCGGACATTTTTGCAACATAATGTACTTATGCTGAACATGGGCATATAGCTAGATAGATAAATTAATAAATGACTAAGCTATTAATAAGCCTTTATTTTCTTGAGGTAAATAGATGCTTCTTAGTTGCATGCATAATTAAATTTTCATACATATGATTTAAATAAATATTTGTGCCTGAAAAATATAGATTCAATTAACATGTTAAAATACTCACTTGTATTCTGATTATAACATTAAGCATTTAATTATGCAATATATGATAAAATAAATCTTTAATATAATCACTCATAAATCTTTTGGAAGCATGAAGGACTGAGTATAGATAATAGTGATAAAAATATATGATCGATTACATTTATAACATTTGTTTGCAACTATGATGCATCTACAAATTTATTAAACATTTTGTATCATTACATAAAATTGACACTCATATAAATAATATTTCATGAATAATTAATAATTTGGACATCAATTTTCTTTTTCTGGTTTTTAATATCGTCAAGTTTTCTTGTAACTTACTGTGTATCACATTTTATGTAATGATATGACATTAAAAAGTCCTTACATCCTATGATTACATTCACTTAATCCTACATATATTTGATTACACTATTATGGCAATGAGCAGCAGCCAAAACTTTTTCACTAACAGCACTTGATATAGTTATCACAAATGACTAGAAGTTTTAAGCAATTTTTTATAACATTGTAACAAATTTATTAGGGGGTTTGAGTATGCATGTTACATTTATGATAATTTTCATAATTATGTGAGTCACTAGCATGTACCTTTCAAGTATCATAAATACAAGAAGAGTCAGAAGAATTCAACAGTAATCCATTAAACATTTATAAGTTCTGGTATATTGAATCCACCCTTATACAGATATAAAAAACTGCTACGTGGAAGATTGAGCAATCAAACACTCCTTAGATACATATGCAATTGAAATTCAAATACAATCCTACATTCTACTGTATGTTGTAAACAAACCTTCCAAAATTTTAAATTCACACAAGAACCAGTCCAGTTTGTTCCCTTTTCCATTAAAATTCATCTTCTCTTATCATTCCATACAAACATTTGTAAAATTCCTTAAACATATAAATGTCAGATCAAATATTGTTTACTTCACAACTTCAAAAGTAAAATTAAATAAAAATAAAATCTCATACAAAAAAATGGCTAATATCAATAAAGACTAGCAAAACTTTTATCATCTATTTCTTAGCAGATTTATATAAATGCTGTTTTTTTATATAAAAGTACCTTATTCTATTTTAAATATGGCAGTGATATTTCCTATTTTTAATGTTAACATGAAGAATTTCTCAAATACAAACAATATTTTGCTGGTCAACTGTAAGGTGTTTTGACAGTGAAGAGTTTTCCCAAATTGTATTCATCACTTTATCTACCAATCACAGTGAAAAAGGGAATAGATAAAAAATGCCCAATGTATCTGATTTATCATTGTATGAATATACTATTAAATGATTAGTAGTTTTAAATGATTGTAATGTCCATTCGTAATGCTATCACTATTAAAATTTTGTTTTTAAAGTTATATGGCACAGACAACTAAATTGAAGTTTTTTAGTTGTTTCACATACCCACATTGAGCTGATGCCCGGTTTATCAATGAATATCTCTTGAAACCTGCTTAATTCTCATGGTATAGGTCTGCTTTAGTACTGAAGTGCAAATGGGTACTCATTAGACTTTTTTGGAAGTAAAGAGAGCAAATGTTCAGAAGCATTCCCTCACATGACAATCACACCTGTATTTCCAGCTATATCGTTTGGGAAACTCAGTTAATGCAAGCTAGTAACTTCAATACTTTAAGACGGTTTCACGTCCATTAGGACTACAACCTCATATGGACTACATTCTGAGAGCCCCAATGTATTACATAGCCATCCATAAAAACCTTTTTCAAAATCGCATACATCTTTCCACCAATTGGCCCCACTAAAAGTGAGTTGTATGATACCAGCATACAAACCTAAACCGAGCGTAAAAATCACTATCAAAAATGGATATGACAAAATCACAATAGGTGCCAAGAAGGCTTTCTTTATGCAACTGAATTCCTCAGTCACAAATGAGAAAATGTTATACCAGGCCATTGTGCCCATGTAAAATGAATACATGGCTGATATGAAAGCAACAAATGGAATACACATAAGGCTGAAGAGAAAAATGTGTGGTCCATTGTACAGAGAACATTTTGATACATCCATCTTGTTGTATTCATCAGCAACAATAGCAGCTTCAATTATTTCCAGTTCTTCACGAGATATGTTGAGTTTCACATCAACATTCTGCCCCTTTTTCTTACCTCTCTTAATAGTACCAGTCATGGTGAGATAGCCATCTTTAGTGCTATCAGCATATGAACATGCAGGAGAAATTGAGCCTTCTGAATCATTACGTAAGGCAGTGATTTCAGTATCGGTAATTTCAGATTCAATAATGCCCGGCACGATGTTGACTCTCTTCTTCCTTTTAGCACTGTTTTTCAAGCTATCTGTAAGTGCACCCATCTCAAAGCTGTTTTCAGACTGTGTTTGTGACAAACTGTTAGGAGTAGCAGATGAGCTCTCATTGTTTTCTGAATTTAAAATCCGGCTACTCTGTTTTAAATCATTGTCGTTGATTTCTCTCAAGTCCCCATGACTGGAGCATGCATCAGATGAATTTTCGTAAATTGGAGACAGATCTATGATCTCTCGGCTGCTGTGTATAGTGGAGAGTGGTTGATATCCATTTTTTTGGAGATTTTGAAACTTCTGTAGAGAATCATTTTGTGGGTTCCCCTCATTCATTTCTTCATCATTGACGTCATTGATGATTGGAAGATTTATTTTCATGTTCGATTTAAGCCCTTCCATCGTGGAATGAATGATACCATTAACGACATGTTCGGTTACAGGTGATAATCCATTTACGTGTTTCTGTGGTAACTCATTATCGCCACCCTGCAAATATAATAAAAGGATGAGCAAAAGTAGCTCGTGATGTTAAATGGGTAATCAGCTCTAAACACCCAATAACTTGTGAGAAAATACTGGGGTTAGGATTTGTTGTGCATTTTTTAGGTCAGTCTCTAAAATCAATAACCATGAATACTTACTTGTACAGTGATTATGTGGTCCACATGGCCAGCAATCGCATTCTGTTTCTTTCCATTTCGCTTTTTGGGTAGGATAAACATAGGCTGTTCCACTTTAGCCATGATTGAAAATATATTTTCAGTATGAAGGCGGCCGCAGTTTATCGGAATTAGAATCACAACACTAGATTGTCATTTATACAAATACCGCTTAACAGTTTAGAAAATGGAATCAACTGCAAAGTAGGAAAATTTTAAACAATTGCTGGCCATTATACGTAGACTGACATATTGCTTTTGCGAACCAATCAATAAAAGTTTACAAAACATGACAAAAGCAACATTCAGCCATTTTTTTGTTTGTGTGATAATTTTTTCTGCGATGCGGAACTTTCTGTATTGTATAATCTCCTATTCAGTCTTAAGTAAAGACAACTAAAAGCATTTTTAAAACAAATATTGCTAATAGCCTTATAGATATAATTCAACTTGACTTTGTAATAAACAAATTTAACTCAAATAGTTTCATTAAAAATGTACGTGATTAGGATTGGGTATGATACATCAGACTTGAAATGTCAATGTCAATTTTGACATAATAATTCAATAATATCGTTGAAAAAGGGGGTCTATTTGTATTTTTTAAAATAGATTTTGTGTGTCGTAGTTCTGTAAACATAGTCAAACAATAATTTTTTTCACTATCACCATGTTTAAAGTATGTGTAAATTAATGACTAAGTCGTTGTGTTATTTATGTTCCTTAATATTGACCTAACCTATATTGCAGGGAATGGTGAGCTTAGTGACTGGCGGTGCATCTGGGTTAGGCAAAGCAACAGTGGATCGGCTTGTGTCTAATGGCGGGAGAGTGGTTATAATGGATTTACAAAACACAAGAGCACTTGAGGTCGCCAAACCGTTTGGAGACGATGTAACCGTATCGGCCGGCTGCGTAGGTTATGTTTGAAGTAAAATACATTATTTTTACTGATAATCAGTATTATGTTTCATAATCGTATTTAGTAAATATCTACCTCAATAATGTGTGTAACGTACCATCATCGATCTAGTACAATCTTACATTTCACCAGTTACATTAATCTCCTGCTATGGAATAAGTCCAGGCCTGTTGCCTTAGTCCGGACACAAATGCAAACACTTCGCTACTACTGGGAATTCCAAATAGGGAAAAACCAATAATATTTTACCTAACCTGGATACTGAATTTAGGATCTCTTGATTGGCAGTCACAATTGTAACCACTAGACTAACAAGGCAGTTAAAGAAGTTAAAATGTGTGCTTAGTAATAATTTCTATAGAGTTATGTTACAGAACAAAAAAATGTTCAAAGGTAACCTTTGGGTACAAATGATTGATATGATAAGGTGACCAACTATGAGGCATAAAAAGCAAATCATTACTAATCACCAAAAGCCTGTCTGCTTTACATGTGATATTCTGTTATCGTTTTAATTTCAGGTGACATCTGAAGAAGATGTAAAAAAAACATTGGAGTTAGTTAAAACTAAATATGGCCGTCTAGACACATTAGTGAACTGTGCTGGTTTCAATCAAACATACCAGGTTTACAACTTCAATAAGGACAAACCTTGCACTATCACAGAATTTGAAAAATGTGTACAGGTACCATTTAAATTTTGTTGATACATTTGCTGATACCTATCATTTTATCTATGATGCTTATAACAATAATAATATATTTTATGTACAAAGAATGAAATATTTAAAAAAAAATTCTAAGGTTTGTAAAGTCTGCCAACCCGCAATTGACTGGCGTGGGACTATGGCCTTAACCCTCTCAATATAAGAGGAGATCCATATTCCAACAGGAGAATGACAAATGGGTCGATAAATGAAATATAAATGTGAAATGCTTTGGCACCCCTTGACACAACCAGCACTTTAATAATACTCAATATTTCAGGTCAACACAGTAGGCACATTTAATATGATAAGGTTATCTGTTGGGCTGATAGGCAAGAACAAGCCTAATCAAGATGGACAGCGGGGTGTCATAGTGAACACTGCAGCCACAATAGCATATGAGGGTGACATTGGACAAGCGGCGATAGCAGCTTCCAATGCTGGAATTATTGGAATGACACTGCCAATTGCTAGAGATTTAGCCAAGCAAGGGATTAGGGTTGTCACCATAGCTCCGGGTTGGTAACAATTTTATTAATCATTATTAGATGTAAGATAGCTTTGTGACATTTAAATCCATAAAAAATGTCTCTAACAATTGTAGTTTGTTTTATTCTGGTTATTTCAGCTTCCCATTTCGGGTGTCTGAAATTTAGATTTATAGCTGTTTTTACAAAATCATGTAGGTCTTTTGACTTAAATATTTTTTGATATCAAGAACATGGAAAAGATTATGAGGACATCTATGTAAAGAATTCCTTAATGTTCTTTAAGGTGTGTTAATTCAGCCAATCTGCACTTCGGTAGCCAGTTTGGTAGAGCATGTCTTTAAACCTCTTTATTATGAAGGTTTACCTAAGTGTAATAGTGTATCAATTCTACAAGGTTAATAGTAAATAACCACCAAAGACATGGTGTAATAATTCACCAGTGGTTAAGTGATCGGGTATTTTTACACTAAGATTTCTTGCAAATGTTAATTACAAAAATTATCATGTTGTGTTAAGATTAAAAAGTGCTGAATTTGACTTATTTATATATTTTGTTTTTGTTATATGAATTTAAGCAAATGTTGGCACCAAAGTACATTGATATGATGACTTTCAGGTACATTTGATACACCTCTATTAAGCTATCTCCCTCAGAAGATGATTGATTTCATGAAGCGCATGACGCCGTTTCCGTCGCGACTAGGCAGACCTGAGGAGTTTGCTCACCTTGTCACAAGTGTCATAGAAAACCCCATGTTAAATGGTGAAACTATAAGATTAGATGGTGCACAACGATGGTTCCCTCTGTAGCTGTAAATATTTTTAGTGTAGTTTAAGCTAAAGACTGTTAATAAATGTATAAATATTCTCTGTTTTATTTCATAGATAATTTTGTGAAGTTTATGTAATATTCACTTCAACCCATACTTACTGAGAAATTTAATTGAATACATCCAAATATTGTGGCTACAAATTTTATACCTGTTTTTCCTGACACCTTAACAAAGCAGTCTATTTATTTCTAAGATTTAGATAATACATCTGCTCATGTAGTTTTTAGATATCTGTTGAAGTAAGGTATCATTATTGAACACAAGTGTGCGCACTCAAATTCGGTAATGGATTAACTACGATCAGTATGGGTAATTTGCAGATTGTGACCTGCAACTGCATCAGTGCTTCAGTGTACTTTATGTCTAAAGTAATTTATTCTCAATTTATATGAACCAACGCCCTTCGTTATATAAATAAACGTCTTGACCTACTCTACGTTTTAACTATATAAATTAATAATATTTATGATAGATTGTTGTGAACTACTTCGTTTAACAGTATCCTTTTGTGTAAATATCAATTTGTTCCTTCGAGCCGGACGCCATTTTTCAGGAGCGGTACATGAAAACGGGATCGGCTCACGATATCACGAACAATACCCACGAAGCAATAAAGTTATAAATGATTACATATTTATTTCAATTGTCGGGTTTGTTTTCGTAGGGGCTGTTGCCATGGTATTTATTGCTTTTATCTTTGTCAAAGTGACAGTTGGCAGCGAGAGACGCGCTCGCACAGCGGGGCGCCGTCCCGCAAGAAATTCATGTATTGAGATATTTCGATTGCGTGTTTCTCATGTATCCTACCCTATCTTCGTGGCAGTCAAAAAATTACTCTTGTTCTTAAACTATGTGGCTTAAAGTTCAATGTATGCTTAGGGAGTTTTTCATGTATTTGCCGCTGGCTTCTAGTTTTATTGTGTTCCACTTCATTAGAGATGAGGTTGTCTAGTTGAGTATAGCAGTCCCTGGAGACCCTGGAGTCACCCGCATAGAGATATTATATATAGAGTAGGGGAGCAGCCTAAAATGTGTCTATCGAATAAAAAGAGAAAGCAAATGAGGCTACCTATCTCTCTGTCTCTTTCTATTTGCGCACGTACAGGTAGCTCTAGTGTGAGTTACGCGTCGGTAGTAAGATAGAGATAGAGATGGGGTATCGCGATCGTTTTTTTCTTTCTAACCGCCGGATGTTGCCGCTTACAGGCAGCCGTGTGTCTTCTCTACTTTGTACTTCTCTACTTGATTTTCTGTCATTCGCATCCGGTGAATCTATCAAGGCCAGGAGCACCAAGATGGGAAGTACCAGCAAGATCAATTATTATATGTGTTAATTATATGACAATGTGGACGTGAAAGAACCCTGTATCATGTGTTATTTGGTTTATATTGCATTAGCATACCCAGTTGAGAGTTTTTTAATATGGGTAATGGAACAATATTATTATTCAGACACCGTCACCTGGTTGGCAATATCACCGCCTTTCATAGGACGTAGCTAATATTGCCGTACTGCATGGTGCCGGTATTTTTTAACTAATTAATGTAGAATGTAAG
>DWJK01000617.1:0-20950 GCA_018248815.1 Croniades pieria auraria
GTCTCACCACCTATTCCATGGGAATTAAACGTAACTGGTGAAACGTAGGAGTGTGCTACACTCCTCTGCTTACCCCTTCGGGGATTACAGGCGTGAAGTTTATGTACATGTTGTTCATGTACACACAGTAAAAACAAAGGAATATATACAAGAACAGTTATACAACTATTTTGATTCTCAATATTCTAAATCCACTCCCAACCCCGTATCTGAATATATTGTGCACGTTATTTCGCATTTACAGGTCGTGGAATATTTTAGTGAACATTTTCAAATGAACAGGCACTTTGACTGAAAGTGTCCGTTTAAAGGGCAATGCGTGTATTCATAAGGGTTAAGTAAATAAGTCGTACAACCACATAGGTTAAATAAATCAGATTGCCAGATACCAAATACTACGTGACTTCTTGTACGTTTTAATAATTGAATAATACTTCGGTAGAAGATAAATTAAAACATCTTCTCCAGCCTTTTTTCACCCATTGCTGGGTATAAGTTTCCTCGTAGGATTCCTAATATGTAAGGTTTTTCGCTGTTCCGTCCACTGACGGCCCATCGTTTTCACATATAATAAAGCTATATCTTTTTAATTTCAGAAATGTTAATCGTTATGAAACAGATTATACAGAAATACGGTGATGTGGCAAAGTTTTGGCTTGGACCAGATCTGAATATTATCGTGAGCAACCCTGACGACTTGAAAGTAAGTGTAACGACAACTCCTTATTGGTAATCTTGATGGCAACACCTTATTAGCAATAAATTAAATTCTATATATACTTGTGATATATAAGGACATAGTCTACATTTGGAATAAATTGTTGTTTGCATTTTCAATATAATTTTACAAAGTAAACAAAACAATTTAATTATCAAAATGTAGGTCACCAGGTTTTAATTATTTAGCGAAAAAACTGAATTGTTTATGGCCGTGGTACTTCCACAGACAAACATAATCCAGAAAGTTCTACTACCTACACAATATCTTTCTTTTGAGACGACGACGCACTTACCAACCTCTCTACTTGTGTCAAGGAATAGATCTATTCATCATTTCTTGATCGCAGAAATCGACAGATCGAAGCTCCATTATACAACATTTTCATTCCTAAATAGTGTAAAAGAATTACATTAAAATGATTTATGATTTTTCCAGTACTATGATGTTAGTTGTGTCAAAAAATTTCAGGTCCTCCTAACGACCCCGAAAACGAGTGTTAAAGGACCTCAATATAAATATATGGCTGATGTACTCGGAGGCGGGATTCTAAGCGGATCTGGTAATTTAAACTTGTTTGTTTAAAGTTATGGTCACGGTTGAACAATTGTGGTTATAATCGAAAACAACTCGTACGCTCTTGAATGCAGTCGGATTTGGACATTTTGATTGAATTTTTTTTCTATCCATTTAATCTAACAAAGAGGCTGACTGGCCACCTGAAACGTAAGTATCGATTAGTGATCACCGCCATCTACGGATATTTACACCATGGAAGTCCGTACCTGGATTAATCATCTCTTGTTGCGACTTTTTTGTAAACCTGGTTACGCCTTTTCTAACGAGCACTGCATACCACAGTATGCAGTAATATCTTAGAAGACAATTCATTGGATATTTTACACTTACATGGAAAAACTGCCTCATTGCTCGACTGGTTGCAAGCGCGACTGCCGATCGGGAGGTCCTGGGTTCAAATCCCGGATCGGGTACTAGTAAATTTTTCTAATTTAGAATTTCTAGTTGTGACTCGGAGTCTGGAATAATGCCCGGAGTATGGCAATAGGCTCACCACCTATTCCAGAGGACGCAAACGTAACTGGTGAAACGTGAAAGTGTACCACATTCCTCTACCTACCCCTTAGAGGATTACAGGCGTGATGTTACGTGGAAAAACGAGTATGGGAACCGAGGAGTAAAGGTCCCCATGAAGTTCAAAATTCCAAACGACAGAATCCAGTGTAGCCAACTTTGCTCAGTTAATTAAACGGACAAATAGTCATGTGACCTGTTTAAAGCTTGCTGCAGCAATATCCTAGGCACACTTTAATTTTAAATGACACCCTTTTATCGAGAAGACTAGTTAATCGTTTGTTAATAACAGGTCAAGAAAATAAATAACGATTTCAGGAATACCATGGAGGAAACACAGGAAGATTGCCACACCGAACTACGGCAAGAAAGCCATAGAGAGCTACCGGGATATATTCAATCAGGAAGTAGATATTTTGTTGCAAAAATTCCAAAAAGTGTCCAGCAGTAATCCAGTTGACATCTACAAATACATCGTGCAAACCACCAGCTACGCTGTTTGTCGTGAGTGTTGCGCTGGTTTTATAACGAATTTGGCTAACGATAAAGGCAGATGTCTCGTTTTGTTCTAATTGTTTTTCACGTAACACTAAATATCTACTGAGTGATGGATGCTTTCTGTTGCAGAAACTCTAATGGGACTCAGCAGAGAAGAAACGTTAAATCTACCACATTTACAAACACTCATTGATTCTACTCCCAGGTAACTTTATTATGTCAGTGTAGGTTCTGATCTAAATTAGCCAGTGATACTAAAATCGTACTGATTCATAGTACCATAATAATAATAATAATAATAATAATAATCGACCCATTAACATTCCACTGTTAGAATGTGGGTCTCCTCTCATATTGAGAGGGTTAAGGCCGTAGTTTGCCGCGCTGGCCAAGTGCGGGTTGGCAGACTTCACACATTGTTTTAACGGTAATATGTCATGTAAGGAGTAATAATTATGTAACATTCCATAAAAGTAATTAATCGATTGAAAGTTTTCATCATCATCATCATCATCAGCCAACTCCCGCCCACTGCTGGACTTTTGAAAGTTTTGCTAAAGAGTTATAACTAAATTTCAATAGCTATGACGAAGTAATGGGATTATTGGTGCTAGTTATTTCTTTAAAAGACGTTAATTTTATGAGGAAATTCCTAATTTAAAAGCTTCTCCACCACAGTTGTATGATTTGATGGCTTTAGATTTAACATTATGAAAAACAAAGAATATCTAGATGAAGACCAAATATTATATATATCTTCAAGTACGTTACCATGAAGACAAAAATAGGTACTCTCTTAAGTCTATACCTCAATCTTGAGTCATAGTTATATAGTCATCTATCAAGGTTCAGAGATCCACTTCAGACATAGGCATCTTAGAAGATTCCAGTCGTCTTCCTTAAGTCATAAGATCCCCAGGTCGGACAACCGGTGTTTCTGTTTATATAATATTGCTTTGTTTTCAGAATGTACGACGTTGTATTCAAAAGAATGACGAAATGGTATCTTCAGCTGGATCCGGTATTTTGGTTAACAGAATCCTACACATTTATGAAGCAGTTCATGTCAATGATCGACGAACTCAGCTTAGAAATACTAAAGAGGAGACAAACAAAAATTGAAACATTGGACAACAGCAAATTGGATCTGGTTAATTTGGAAGAAGACTCTATGAACAACACACAGTTGAGTGTGATAGATAGATTCCTGCTTTCTAATGAATTGGATTATCAGGAGTTGTTGAAAGAAACATTCACTATTTTTACTTCGGTATGTTTTTCGCGATTCCGGGGTTTCTATTAGAAATACCGGGCGTAATGAACAGAATGGAGAGAATCGAAGATTACGGAATCTAAATTATATAAATATCTATCAATTTCAGAGTCAAGAGGCATCAGCAAAAATAGCATCGTTTTTACTTCTGATGATGGCGTATCACCCTGACTGCCAGGTACATGTAAAAAACTATCCAACAATTAAAGTATGCCACTCTCACTATAAGCCGAGGACAGGGCGCGATGGCGCTCATTGGGGGAGACCTATGTTCAGTAGTGGACTGAGATAGGCTGATGACGATGACGATGACGACTCTTACCATCGGTATAGCTTGTCAGCACTATTTAGATCCAACTTAGGTTGCTATTTTTATTTCATCATAGTAAGTTTGTTATAGGTAAATAAAAACGGAGAGATCCAAGATAGGTATCTTCACAAATTTATGTCTAAAAGAAGTGCGAGGTCGTTATTAAATATTTCCTCTAAGGTTCACTCATTCATTTATTAATCTCACGAAATACCTCTACCATTTCACGTAGATAATTTATATGCGAGAACATGATAATTCTCATAAATGTTACGACGTACTGAACTATGCCAATGTCCTTTGCATAACACATTCAAGTGACATCTATAAAATAATAATTAAGACATAAAATTCGAGACTTGGATTTAAATATCTACTATAAATATAAAGTTTTCAGTTCCCATATACCCTTTTGTATACATAATTCTAACTAAAAACGCAAGTGTGTCTACATAAATATACCCGTATGCACATCAAAGGGCCCTTAGGGTATCTCTTAACATTAGTTATTCTCGTTTATAATTTCCACTGGGAAAATAGACATAGAGTTCGGTTTTGGAATCATATATATAAGATCAGGGGTTGTATTATTAAATTAAAGCAAATTCACATACGTAACTGAGTTTTAACGAAATGATTAAACAACATTTGTAATTTAACTATAAGTTATTATCCAATTGCAGTAACACGATACGTTTTCTGTTCTCCTCACTGGTGGCTCCCTCTTATGGCTGAACTCAGAAATTCTTGAATGTCAATGTCAACACAAAGCTTATATATATTTTATGTAATTCCTGAAAAATTAACCTAATCTGAAAGGATTTTGTTAAAACTTTATTAATTGGTAAACATTGGAAAAATATCGAATAATTCTCTGAAATGCACTCTTTATTAATTCCTACAATAAAAATCGTTTCGGGATTAACTGATATATAGTATTCTATAGATCAATATGAAGTCCTAGTATTATTATAATGCTATTATCATTAACCATTTAACATTCCTCTATTATATTGAAAACCATTCAAAAAGCGCTAAGAACTAGATGTACACGAGGACTGCACTCAGCGACAAACATATGAAACAATCGTTTTTTTGGTATTTTATGAAGTAAATTTAAGTAACGTCTATAGATATAATATTCAGTGGTACTTACCGTTTCTTAGTGTATTGCTTATTTAACTTTATAGATTATAACCAGTACACGAAGCGGGATTCGTACTGCTGCAAAATAATAGGTTATGTCTTTATGTAGCTGTGTACGTACTTTATATAGTTACCGTCAATAATGTAAGAATGAATATCTGAAATTAGGCTATCGATGATGCAAATTTTATACAAATTCAGACTAATGTTCAAAACGTTTTCTATTGCATTGACTTTTATTATTTTGGTTGATATTTTCTTAGGAGAAACTCTATAACGAAATCGTCTCTGTAACGGGATACGAAGACAAGCCAGTGACAGACAAAGATCTGAAACATATGCCGTACCTAGAGATGGCTTTCAAGGAAGTGTTACGTCTCTTTCCTATAGGAGCCATGCTACAAAGAACAGTTAACGATGATATTAAAATTAGTAAGTATTTGATGTAAGTAATTCGATTTTTGCCAATAAACACCGTTGTATTTTGCAATTGTTATGTTAAAAGTTTACTTGACAGGAGCCACTTTCTTAGTCCATACAAAATGACGATATTCAGGAACTATGTAGAAGTTTGTTGTCTTTCTAACAACGATCAAAGACTTAATTTACTAAATTCATTAATTCGTGCATTCGAATCGACGTACCATAATGTATACTTTCATGTAGTATGTATTCTACCATGCCGTTGTAAAGTATACATAAATTCGGATATTCATTTTTTAAACGTCACACATATTTGTACGTACGGTGTGCATGTGTTCTTTGGGGGTAAGTGGCCAATGCATGAATGTGTACACTTGCATACATAATCGAGGACTGCTAAGGTAGTATAAGTTTAATTCAGTGAAAAAGATCTTCCTTTTCAGAAAATAATAGGTACCTGATAATTTTAACGAGGATTTCAGACAAATTGTACAGATATTTAGGTATACATTTCTTACAAAGCATTGAGCTACATAACTTCTTTTTTGCAGGCTCAGGAACCCTTCCAGCAGGCTCGTCTATTGTAGTGCCAGTATACCATATACATAGGGACAGTCGTTTCTGGGTCAATCCTGACGCTTTTGACCCTGAACGATTCAATCCAGAAAACACAAGATTACGTAAACTAAATAGCTACATACCTTTTAGTTTAGGTCCTATGGACTGTTTGGGTGAGACAGATTTATGTATTTTTCCCTTCTCAGTAAAAATTGTAGCAGTCTTCATTTATTTATTGTATTTTCTTTTCAGGGAGATATTTCGGTACGAAACTTATAAAGACGATTTGCGTGAGAATGATGAAGAAGTTTAAGCTAATGTCAACAGATAGCTACAAGGACCTACGTATTATAATTGCAATATCTGTGGCTTCACTAAATGGTTATCCTATTATTTTGTTACCGAGGAACGAAGTAAAACGATAACAATTTAAAAGTTTTATAACTAGGACACCATAAATCTTTATTTAGTTGGTTTATTTTTATCCTTATTTTGACGAATCCTTTCCTTCATTTTATATTCAATCGTACCGAGCTATAATAAACAAATAATGACTAGTTCTGTTGTTTTATTTTGAAACGGATTTTAGACGATGTCAATTTAATAACGATATTACATGGTAATGAGAATTTTTGCAATATTACCATTGATTGGATTTTTCGTCTCATTTTATCCATGTAAATATATAATTTAGTCCAAATAAATACCATAAAAATAGAATTCCCTGTAAATAAAAAAGCAGCCTCTCTATTTAAATATATTGACTTACATGAGCCTAAAATACTTGTGTCCAAGCCACTTTAATTAAGTGTCAGTAATATCACTATCATTATGACATTTCAGTTTCAATCAACGAGGTTATCTTCAAATTTGCTAGGTTTGGCCTACTTTCATTAAACCATATAATCTTATTAATCACATGTATCTATATTTTTCTATCTCTGCAAATGTACCAATACGATAAATAATTAAGTTTTTGATAACCAAGATGGCTTCGTTATCAAGATTCCATAAAATTGCTCTAATAAGTCTTGGTGCGGTCGGTGGAGGTTTTGCATATTATCAATTAGGTAAATCGGAAAAAAGCTTCGATGTTCAGAACTCATGGACTACGAATTATACGCCCAGTGTGAAATGGGACAGAAATTGGGATCAGTAAGTCTCTTTCATTCAATTTTCTGTTATTAATGTCCATAAAGTTACATGGAATTTTTGTTTTCATAATTTTGTTTAATAGCTTGGTCTGCAATGCTGTACCTGACATACATAGTAATTTCAAGATTATTCTGCCCTATGTATTCGTTCTAATATAAAATATTTAAAAAAAGGTTTCCAAATCAACATTACAGTCGAGAACCAGAATCAATAGTGCGTCCAGTCCGGGAAGCGAAACCGGAGGATGACAACCGATTCAATGAACAAATTGAGAAGGCTAAGAGCAAGGCGGTCAGACATCTATTTCTCATCAGACATGGCCAGTATCATCTTGATGGTGCTACTGATAAAGAGAGGACATTAACAGAAATAGGTAACTGTGTTTTTATACACTGATAATACTGCCACTGAATCTCTGACATAGTGATAGACTATATGATAAATCAGCTAAGTAAATCATCCAATATATAATACAAAGTTTAGGATGAGCATGTTAGGATTTTAAATAAAAGCCTTCAATTCTGTAATATACATTCCAATTCTGTAATATACATTCCATACAATGCAGAAATTCACTATAAATTAAGTTAATACTACTTTGCAACAATCTCTGAATACTGTGTATGATAATTTATATTTTAATACAGTGTACACAGGCCATAATGGATATGTTCAAACAATAAAATTTAATAAGCAGTGATAGCCTAGTGGTTAAGAATTCAACCTCTCATTTAGGGCATGCTGGGTTCAAATCCAGGGCACACACCTCTTTACAAAAACAGTGTGTTTTAAATTTAAATATTCTTGGTGAACAGTGAAGGAAAACATCGTGAGAAAACCTGCACACCTTAGAATGTGCACAAAAAAAATAAAATTTAGGTGTGTGAAGTCAGTCGACCCCCACTTGGCCAGTGTGGCAGACTATGGGCTTAACCCTCTCAATATAAGAGGAGACCCATATTCCAACAGTGGAATTATTAATGGGTCAATTCTTATTATCATTCTTTTTAATAATATTTATGTTCTAGTATATAATACTATATATATGTATGTATATATTTTGCCCCAACATAGGAGACCACTTGGCTGATGCCAAATTGTTATAATAAGTACTTGTATTTAAGGCAAATGTTCAATTATGTAAGCTTAGAATAATTCCAATTTAATTATCTATAACATTTAGGTAAAAAACAGGCAGAATTGACTGGCAAGAGGTTAGCTTCCCTAGATATAAAGTGGGATTTGCTAATCCGGTCAACCATGACACGAGCACAGGAAACCGCCACATTGATAGCGAAGCACCTGCCACCAGATATCGAAATTAAAGATTGTCAAATGATTGAAGAGGGAGCTCCGATTCCCCCAGAGCCACCTGTGGGACATTGGCGCCCGGAGCCAAAAGTAAGTTTTAATATAAGGTGTATGTACTTATGTAGGCCAAAGTTATCTTTAATTCTCACATACAACTGTGAACTTATGACATTCTTTTATATGTTAATATTATTACTAATAGCCATGTGTACTAACATTTCTAAAGGTACCTTCTCCCATAGTGATGTAAATTTCTGACCTCTGACATTTTAAACTTGTACCACACATCATCATTTAATACACAATAAGCTTATATCATTAAATGTGTATGAAAAAAATATAGGAATAAATAGTTTGTTTCATAATTTGTTGTGTTCCAATGACAGTAAATTTTATAAGTGTTAAATGTTTTTGCAGTATAAAAGTAATCAACACCATTTTACCCATTTCAATCTAGTAAATGATAATAATTCTAAGTATGAACACTGGTTTTCATTCATTTCTAGTAGAGTTTAAAAATTCTGCTTTTTAACCACTACTGGGTGCTTCTACATGTTAAGAATTGAGCACTTGATGATTTTTGCATCAACATTTAATTGAGTTTAGTGGTCAGTCTTCTCAATTACTGCCAACATTAAGGGACAGGATTGCATATTTTGGAATTTCAACCCATAAGAATTATTTAAGTCCAAATTGAGATATACATTTGATCATCACAGTACTTTGTATCTTACTTGAGATTTAAATGTTGCAAGCATTTGGTTTTTAAATACATGCATTAATGGAATTATTTACATGATTCAAAACCATTTAATATTTATAGGGTACCTACAATGAGCACTATTTAACACACAAAGGCCTTGCCTGAATGTAATTGGTCACCATTGCCCATATTTGCCACACCAGAGCATGTGTTGGAAGGATCACTCTATTAGCTACTTGAAAAACCACAGTATTCACATGTTTTAGTTGACATAATAACTTCATATTATCCTTGTCGTAAGGACGCTCTAAATATAAAACATTATTCATATCTTCTAGTCCACATTTGGTACTATTGCTGATTATTAGCTCCAGGTACTTCAGACAGATCAGTTTTGCTATACTCCATCCTCATTCCCAAATTTAAGTGGCATAATTTTTTTTTTCATTTTATCTAATTTCATTAATTATCCTGACATCCCATTTTTTAGCATGTACTTTAATTGTGTTTCAAGTTATTAGTTTAACAGTAAAATAGTTTTCATGTGTTTCTTTAACCATCATTTGTAATATAAAAACACTAAGTGCCTAAAGAAACATAACATACACGCACATACAACAACAGTTCCATAATTGCTTAATAAGTAAAAAACATATTTATACTGAGTTATGTTTAATGTTGCAGTTCATGGGAAACCCGTTTAGTTTAGGTCAATAAATTGTTTGTTCCCAAGTTGTGTGACACACAGTCATTTTATATTTAGGATTTTTTTTTTGTTGTCTTTTTTTGTTAAGCTGTTTTAATTTTTTATTTGTATCCTACCAAAAATATCTCTTCAGAGTTATTTATGTTTATCCCCTACCAATTGACATTTATCCACCGGTCAGGAGTATAGCAAAACTGAGAACTAACACAGTACGGTTTGGCACCGCGTAGCAGTTCTTCCAGGATGGTGCCCGCATCGAGGCGGCTTTCCGCCGGTACTTCTATCGCGCGCCCCCAGACCAGCAGCATGACACCTACACGCTGTTGGTGTGTCATGCTAACGTCATCAGGTTCTTTGTTTGCAAGTAAGTTAACTAACTGATAATGTTAAGTCCAGTTTTCATAACAACCGCGTGGATCAATGCATTCAGTTTGCTAAAGTTTTATTATTGTAACCAAAACAAAGTCAATTGTTTTTGAGTGGAAGAAATTTAGGAGGTTAATGTCTTCCATAGAGATATCCATCGCTATTAGCTTATCTGACTTTGAAATGTGATATTTTTTCATTTAACATCAACCTGGCTATTTTATCATCATCAGCCTAATCCCGTTCACTGCTGGACATAGGCCTCTCCAATAGCACACCTGGCTTCCTAATTATAAGATATGATTTTCTTAATTCTCCAGAGCCTTACAGTTTCCACCAGAAGCCTGGCTCCGGATATCCCTGAACCACGGGTCCATCACCTGGCTATCTATCTTGCCCAACGGCAATGTTATCCTTCGGACGCTCAGTGACACCGGCCACATGGAACCTAATTATGTCACCGTTCGGTAAAAGTCTGATACTATTTAGGTTTTAGTTGCATTAGGTTTTTGAATCAACGGATATTGTTGTGTGAATATCTGATCGGCATCATGACATCATTTATACAATACTTTGACAGTCGGGTCAGTAAATTCTGGCTTTCATAGAAAAAATATTGCAACGCTTGACTTTGAGTATACACTCACTGAATTCTCAGTATGTTCACTTTGTGTTCTCTTCAGACTCATTGTTTTCCGTAGGGAAAAGTGCCTATGGCATGTGTAGTATGAATTAAAAAATCGAATGTTAAGCTGACTTTTAATTAAGACAGTTTACTAACCAACAAGTGTAAAGAAGTTGTTGATCAACGTGAATAAATTTTATACCGGGAATGTTTTAATTGTCTTTATGAGGCTAACACTTTCTTCAATGAATTTTTTCTTAAAGATTATCCCTAAATACCTCTCGTGTCCTAACTTACATACTAGCTTTTTTCTATAATGGTGCTGCAAATATAATATGAAATGGTGCTAAAATTGTTAAATATTACAATTTTATTTGTTTTTATAGATATATATATATATATATATATATACAAAAAACTCTTTGAATCTTTACGTGCCTTTAAATTTTGGAAAATTGCGGCTTATTAATCATGATGTAACTAGAAGAGTGAACTAGTTTTTTTTTATATAAGCGCGAACTAACAAGTTATTGCTTGTTTGTGGCGAATAAGCTTTAACGTTGTTTTGTAAGAATGAGTTTTTTTTTTAATTGTCGTTGATAAATTTCGTTGTCCGTTGAATCAAAAACTCGAAAGTAGTTTGTATTAGTTTCTTTGTAGATTTCTATTACGATAATGGTAGTGCCAATGTTCATGGTATTATGGTGATGTCTTGTTTATTGCAGCAATCCATTAGAGAGTATGATGGAAGGACGTATCAATTACTACTGATAAAAAGTTCTAATATAGATTTAATCGTAATTTTATGTAACATTAACTAAAATGTGTTTACTTACTACTTACATGGCTATCGTGGTATACTATGGCCTTATATTAACTCATATTCCAAAATTTTAATCCCGTTTTTTCACTTAATTAAAATTATATCAATATATTGAAATTAAATTTAAAAAACGAAACGAATTTTTTTTCATATTGTATTGCATAATTTATTCCGTGTGCAATTTTTAAACAAGACATACCCACTATAAGAGCGTATTAAAGTGCTAAAAATCTCAATTCAATCGGAAACAACACCATGAGTTAAAAAAAAATGTATTGCACCAGGTGGGTGTAAATTAATCGGCAGTGAAAAAGCGAGTTAGATAAAGAGTGTGACAAAGAAATAGAATAGTGATAATGAACAGATTGACTGTATATCCTTTTCTCTTTTCAATTCCAAGGAATGTTGTATGAGTATTTACGAAGCGGTAAATTCTGTAGCCCGCGCTTTTCCTAACGGTTGAAGACATTTGAATATCGAACTTTAATAAAATACCTAATACGTTAATACGACTTTTTGTTTTAGTATTTTTTACATTAAAAAGAAAGAAAGATGAACATTAATATTTATTTAAATATCGAAATGTATCCACGAACAGTATTTGAATTGCGTATTAGTACATTAAAGCGCTCTTAATATAATTATTCAACAGATAATTAGATAAATAATGCAGTATGTAGTAATCTCTCACGCTTATAAAAGACATGTATAGATAACTATTGATGGTTTTTTTATCATTTTAAATTTACCGGTCCGTATTCAGAATAACTTTGTGTTGGGGACATTTAAGTATTATATAGTAAATAAAGCAAATTCAATATATAATTGCATGTATTAATTAAAAGTCAATTATAAAACGTTATGAAAATGCATGCATTTTTAGAAGCACGATTCTATCTGCTTTAAATTGTTATGACTAAATCGCACTTGAAATAGTGTAGATTTCACTTAGAATATTAAAATTAACACTTTGAACGCCCAACGAAATTACAATAACGAGGCACTAAAGTGACTAGCACGGCATCCGAAGGGTTAATAGCCATTTTTTTAACCGTCAACAGGAATAAAGAGGCATGAATGTGACGAAACAATGTTCGCTATCGAACGAAGACGTGCATGGCTTGGAATAAGAATGAATTCGTATTTAATCATTTAAATGTCATCCAGACTGAAGCGGCTATGCAGTAACACATATTTATCACTTGATGCTCTATGCATTTTTTTCAACTAATATTTTCCTTTAACAAAATTTTTCGTAGGGCTTAAATAAAAAAATATCGATGTAGATTAAATCAATGGGTATCAGTGATGTTCTGAGAAAATGTGTAATTGGATGTAATTGTAATGAGATCGGACGATGTAGGCAGTGACTTGATCATACAAAAGCGTCGTACCGATCGCAACGTATCGATGTACTATTCGACCAATGTAATTGGACAACTGGGAACATGGCAAAAAAAAAAACACAAACCAAAAAGTAAAAAAAAGAATTACAAATAGTAAGAACAACAACAAGAAAAAAAATTTAAACAATAATTAAACCAAAATAAAATAATAATATTTTTTAAAATGCACCGGCTTAACTCACGTATGTTTTTCGGGATGGCCCGACTAGTTTTTCGGGCAATCCTGAAAAACTTACGTGAGTTAAACCGGTACATTTTCAATCATGTGTATAAATACGCACAAAACATTTAATAGTAAAACAATAATAGCAGCGAAATAAGTAAAATATCAAAGAAATTAGAAAAATGCAGGGCGTGTGAAAATGCAAACAGCACTGATTTGTACGTGAACACGTTGGTGTTTCATTCTCACAACTGTCTGTTTATTTTGATCGAGTAGTATATCTTCTCCAAGTTATCATACATGTCATGTTATCATTCAATCCGGCCACAGCAATTACCGCGTTGTGAAGTTTTTTCGAAGTCTGGTAACTGCATTGAGTACGCTCTGATCATCACTGTGTATCATTTCTCTAGTCTTATTTTACAATGCAATCCTTCCTATATTAAAACATATCAATATTCAAAGGAGACATAAAATCCAGTTACTACAATTGTATTGCAATTTTTTTAAATTAATAAAACTGTTGTGATTGCTAGATAATCTCTTGTCGTATACTTCACATTATCAAGTAATCTGTAGCAAATGTTGCCTACCTCGCTTTATATATGTACAATTCGACATTCTGAACAAATAAAGCTTGTATAGATTTTATTCCTACCATTGTAAAAAGCACCGTAATCAATTATATATTTAAGATTTAAAATTACGTAACAAGACTTGCTAGCATGCTTATGTAATGGAACTAAACGTATATATGTACTCGTAATAGATAATAGCTAAATACTAGATCCAGCAGTACTAAAATATTCCCATCCCTTTCATGCTAGAGGTCGTCCTTTTCTAACCTACCCGAATCTAATGTAACCTAATTTGTGAGATTGTTCGTAGGACAGCTGAGAGGTGACGTTCACGTCATAATAATACCAATATAATAAATAATAATCAATGAATAATCATAAAATAATTATATTGCATTTAGTTTCGCACGAAGTACACTATAGTACTTAATACGAAAGCTTCCACTTTATTTTGTATCTAATTCAAAAACTTCCACTTTAAGTTGTATCCAATACAAAGTTGTCCATTTTCTTTTGTATCCAATACAAAAACTTCCACTTTATGTTGTGTCCAATACAAGAGTGACCATTTTATTTTGTATCCAGTACATATATTTTTTAATTAAGTGGTATAAACGCATCTCGGTGACGTACTTGTACGTATTAATTAAACAACGTGTTCATTATAGTGGATAAGTTAGTGATTTAGTTAATTGAATTTTTGTCTTTAAGAAATGTCGCCCTAATAAACATGTCGTCTACGACTATAACTCTGTTTGCTGCGTTAATTAATGTTGTTAAAACCCTTATAAATAAAATATGGCTAATTTATCAGCAAAAGTGAAGCCATTGTTGGTAAATTAGGTGTACTTTAGTCAAAGTAACCAATTAATTTAATTTAAGCTTGTAACTTGTTAGAAGTAAAATGGATTGGAAATATTCATTTTTGATATTAACATCTGATTAAAACAATGGAGCAAGTAATTTTGGTGGTAAATTGATTTCGGAAAGGAGTATTTACTGATACATATATTTCTGGCTTGCCAACGAATACTTACACTCATAGGTATAATTTCTATATACATATAGTTATTTACGTACATATATATATACACCCACGTATATAAATAAATAAGCAGTTCAATAAATAGTAAGACATCTAAACGTTACCACGTGTTCAATGCATTTAAGAGGGGATGATTCATTATTTAGTTTTAAACATCAGTATTCCTTTTGATATTATCCAATTAAATCGCTAGAAAAATGATACAATCCACATGAAAATGTTATTTCTGTTGCGTGTTTGTATCGTGTACATAGAAATGTACATAATTTTGATACATTAATAAAAAACTGTTACCGATTTCTGGTGTTTTATTGCTAACTACCCGCCGTCGCTTCGTTGCCATGGAGACTAAGTTTTTGTATATTAATGTTACCATTTGTTTTTTGTATACATATATTTTTTGTATCTATTTTATGTCAATCTTTAAAAATGTATTAATGTAAAATTCTGATATTATCGCGAGATTTACATAATAATAAATAATAATCGACCCATTTGTCATTCCACAGTTGGAATATGGGTCTCCTCTCATTTTGAAAGGGTGTAGTGTGCCACGCTAGCCAAGTGCGGGTTGACAGACTTCACACACTAGAGTTTTTTTATAAATTCTAAGGTGTGCAGGTTTCCTCACAATGTTTTCCTTCACCGCTAATCGTTTGGGCTATGTCGATAACTTTGGGTCTCTATCGGATCGCCTCATTTCTGATGCGATACATTGCAAGTTAAATAAAGCTTGTTATAAGAGAAGGCTCTCAGGTGTGTAAGGGGATTCAGATCTATGGACACCTAAGGCTTTTCAAGCCCTAATAATAACTTAAGGATTCTAGCGATTATTCTTGATTGTGAGTCGAAATGAAAAAAACCGTCAGTATCACGAAGCTTTATTTCAATATTAGTTAATTAATAACTAATAATTAAATAATTGTAGGTACGTTTGAACAGTAGAGATATTAATATAGATGTACATATTCAAAACATGTTTTTAGCATATACATAATTAGAAATATTATTAATCATTGGGGCCTAATCAACTTTTAAACCCGTGTAGGGAAAGTTGAAATAGTATTTTAAAATTCGCGAAAAAGCGATAGATCAAGTCTTTTGAGATAAAATGTTATATTTATTTTCAAGAAAATTACAATAAATTTTTTCTACATTTGATAAAAATTACTAAATTTTAGAAGAATTAAATATTATTGTAAAAATGATTAAATTAAGGCTCACATAAATATATAAAGTGTTAAAATAGTAATAAATTTACATTTAATAATTTAATTTGACACTTGCCACAAATGTACTCGTATGTCATCCACCCAGAATCGGTTAGAAAAAAGGCCATCAGGTATTAAGGTTCGGACTTCGTTACAACTTTGCTATACGTGAAAAAACAATTATAATAATTTTCCCAATCATATTTAAAGTTAATAGGCCGTTGTTCCTATCTCACGGTCACTGAAGTGGTCTAGCCAGCATATTGTTTGTCTGTCGTTAAATACTCTATTACAGTGATAAATAAGAGGGACACTGACGCCTGTCTTTCAACTCAAACTTGGCGCGAGGCACTGTCGTGTCCCCAGATATCAATTGCAGTGAAATTCAGTCATCAATGTGTAAAAGTATTTAATGTGTTGTATTTGTTACAATTAGTTTAAATAACTATTGTTAGACGAGGTTATAGACACTTAAAACATTTTTATTTTATACTAGCTATCGTAAATCTAGAAAAAATCTTTCGATAGCTATCGAATTCCTTCTAATTACGGACATCAAAATAAAAACAAGCAAATTTTCGACTACGAAGTATAATATTAACAAATTAAGGTGTTTTAATAAGTATTAATTTTATTTTTAAGAATACTTAAATTCAACGATAAAATGTTGTCACAAGCAATTAATTTTAGTTGATAATTTTTTATTAATGCCTGGAACACACCGTGTACCTACTGCCTATATTTCTCATACTAATGGTTCATTCGCCATGTTTCTGTCTGTCAAAATTGACATTACGTCATCCAATCACAGACTATAAATCGTTGGAGCCTGTCATTTCATTCACTGCTTTATGGTCAATAGGACACAGGTCCAATAGAGATTATTAAGTACATATATTTTTATATTCTAATGAATAATCACAAAAATCAATTTAAAATGTTAGATTTTAATTAGTTTTATAATAAGATAATTTATCAATACTTCTTAGTTAATAGTTATATTACACGAAATATTTCTTTAGATATATTATGGTTACACGGAAACGGAAGTTTTTATTTAAAATTTGAAAAGTAGATTGATAATTCATTGCTATGTGAAGGTTGAATGAGAAATGTTCAAGGAGTGTTAGTTGGCGATGACGGTCCTCGGTAAGAGTAAGTCGGGGTCTGTGGGGTCGTCGTCGTCTTCGTCGTCGCACGCGTCTTCCGGCTCGCCGAGCGCTCGGACGAACTCTATATAATATCATTATATAAATTCTACAATTAAAATAGATTTACAAATAAATTTATACTCTGTGGGTTGAACATCCAAAAAAGTGTAGATCTTACATAAATACTGCAATCTTTGGACAAACAAAGTCAAAAAATGAAGATATTCGGATATGGTAAATTTAACCTAATTTTCGACATAGGTAACTAAGATGTATTGATCCCTACACTAGATCGATGTACTGTAAATCCAGGTCTATCCTAATTCTGTCCGTAAAAATAAGTCTAGTTTACCAAAATGACTATAATGCAAAGATATGTGCTATCATCGATGGTGAATATAACTACGTACCGTAACAAACTAGGACATGTAATTTACTCCAGGTTTTGGACAACGCTTACCCAAAAAGTCGATTCGACCATCTCCGTCCGAATCCACCTCCTTTATCATGTCCTCGACTGAAATAAAATATAACCATGTTAAAGCAGTTACGGGACAAAATGGTCACCATGTGTCACTAATTGTGTAAGAAGCTTGAAACCACTGCGTAATCAAAAACTCCTACGAATGAAAATAGATGTGAAACGGACCTAAAGACTATATAATATTTGAATATGACATAGCATAATAATCCTTACGTCCAATGTCACTTTTAAATGCAAGCGTATATATAGTTGATAAGAAACATCGTGATAAAATATCAAAGGAATAGGCAAAAAACGTGACCTATCTCTTTGGGATTCTTGTACTTTTCTTCTTTAATTACAGTATATCGAAAGATTGTCTGAGTGAGTTTATTAAAAGAAAAACTATTCGATCATATTATCAACAAGCATTGCTATATTGTATAACAGAAAAACTCTAAGCGGTCCTGATTGGGGTTTTAAAAACATGCAGAATTGTATCTTTGATTTTAAAGAGCTTAATAATAAGCTACCCACCCTCGTTCCATAAAGGCTCTGGCGTGACGATATAACAATAAGCTGTATTATTATAAGCAATTCTTACTCTCTTCCTCTGACAAGTCCTCTCCCAGACACTGCAGCACAGCGCGCAGGTCGGACGCGCAGATGTACCCGCGGTTGTGTTTATCGAACACGCGAAAGGCATCTCGCAGCTCGCGCTCCTCCTGCTCCGCCGAGCTGGTTCCGCCACCGCCTCCAGACATCGACTTCGACAAGATGTTCACGAACTCCTCAAAGCTCACGTTACCATCGCCTGGTTTCATAATGTAGCAAGTGAAACTTAATAAAAAGGTTTTACGTTCTTGAATTGGGATTGGTAAGGAAAAAGGCATTGTTATTTTGAAGGTAAAGTTTGTTTTTATTTGCATAGATTTATTTTTATTTATATTTTCGTATATCTGATTCTGATAAAAATTTAATATCAATGATTATATGGTAACCGAAACGAGGGGCCAAAATTTTGGCAGACTGCGGCGGACAGGGTACCATGGAACCCTGAGACGATAAAAGAAAATAAAAAATGGCTATTTAATTTAGTCAGCGGAAAACAAGTCCAAACCAATTTCGTAAAGGATAATTTTAGCCTATCCAGGAGGAAGAGTTGGGAAAACTTCAGTTAGATCTAAAATAAAAATTCACCGTCACTGTCCACCTCCTGCAGCATGTCTTGCAACTCCTCGACCCTGGCAAACTGGCCCAGGCTGCGCATAACACGCCCCAACTCCTCCTTGGTGATAGTTCCGTCGCCATCCTTGTCGAACAAGCGGAAGGCTTCGCGGAATTCTACAATGAAAATAAACAGTTTATTGTGCCTACAATATCATGGAAAAACAATTAAAAGCGATATCTCAAATGACGTTATTCTAGAAAGAAAACAACTAGAAGTTAGTTTAACCTATCTATTTAATCTATCTAATCCCTTTGTGCCGTCTTTTTCGTATGTATATCGAGCACCCCACGCTTTTTTCACAATAATATTAATATGTTTCGTTCATTATTTTTATTCTACCTATATTAAGACTTATTTATCACTTTTTAGTTCGATGTTCTATAAAAGCGTGTTTTTTAGTTTATTTTGAACTATATTTCTTTTTCACTTTTTAGTGCGATTAAGGCTTAAGGCTGTCTAGCAGATTATGAAGTAACTATTTATATGGTTGAACCTGTTTTAGGAATTGCGACTTCCAATGTAGTAACCAATGGTATCGTAGATGACAGCACTTTACAACGTTTAAGTCGCGACTTCCTAGATGTCGCTGTTACGTAAAAAACTAAAGTGAAGGAAAGTTACATACATACATACATACATACAAGTGAAGCTAATATAAAGCGTATAAAAAGACCTCGTCCTAACGTAGCTATACAAGTGCCCTTATCGAGGTGAACGAGGTCGAAGCAAACTTTGCCAAACCATAATTGAATTCCGAATCGAAATAAATTAAAATATAAATTCAATTTAAAGCCAGCAACGTCCCGATTTGCTTATAGCAACTGGATATTGGAAATCGTTTCACGAAGGAAATTCGGGTCGAGTGTAGATTTTTATTAGAATGTTCGAATACGAATACTCATTGATATTGGGAACAAATCTTTCAGTCGCTACGTTAGACATCTGAGAAAGTTAGTCAGTATGGTCTCGCGAGTTATTGTCTTTGACTTAATATTTCACGCAATTTCCCCTTGCAAAACATTTGCTCACAGTATAACAAACATTAAACAGCATACGAGACATATACATAATAAATATCAAAGTGACAATAAAGAAACTTTTAAATCAACCATTTAACAATTAGTGCGAGTGGCATGATTAAAGCTATGACGTCATATGAATAAGAGA
Source organism: Croniades pieria auraria (assembly GCA_018248815.1). Taxonomy (NCBI): domain Eukaryota; kingdom Metazoa; phylum Arthropoda; class Insecta; order Lepidoptera; family Hesperiidae; genus Croniades; species Croniades pieria. The sequence continues at coordinate 20,123 of DWJK01000617.1, forward strand.
TATACCTAGCGAAGTGGCTAAATGTGTAGGGTAGGGAGCCCTGAGAAAAGAGTTCCATCGCCTCGTGTGTGTATTGTGTTTTGGCTACAGATTTGGTTACATTGACGGTATCTACAATAAATAATTTAGCCCATAATATTACACAAAATACCATTAAAAGGGTAATGAAAGTTGTGATATGCTTACGAAGCACCGACCTAGTGGGAACACAAGGGTCTGGTAATAGAACACAAGATTCTATTGATATTGTAGACAATTTCCTCTTAAATTAATTTAATACGTCTTGCGCTAGGCGACTGACGCTGAGAAAATTGAACTGCTCACAGAATTTAATGTTATAATGGACTAAGATTGACCGTTACTTCAGAAACGGTGCTGTATATAAAATAAGTAATTGTTATTTCAAGCATCCTATTCCATACTTAATAGTTAAGTATCTATTTACGTTGCATATATTGGAAGCGTAAGACATTTCTAAAAATGTCCAAATCAAAACTCATTATGTTACATACAGTACCTGCCCACGATTTGTTACGTAAATTTGTGTCGTAGTTCATTCATTACAAACACACAGACACACACACGAAAAAATAAGTAAAGACGCAAAATTGCTAATGTTAAATTGGTTTTCTTATGTCTCTAACAGTTCTTGTATGATAGTAACTTACGATACTTATGTATTTTACAATATTAGTAACAACATTACCACAATTAACATCTTTTTAAAGCAGTTATTCTATAATAAGCATTCTAATTTAATGTAGTATTAATTTAATGTAATTGTAACCAAACTTATTTATTTGTATACTAATTTCTTTTTTACTTATT
>DWJK01000618.1:0-20945 GCA_018248815.1 Croniades pieria auraria
TATAAAGAGGTGCGCGTCATGGATTTGAACCCAGCACCCCCGGAGTGAGAGGCTGAATTCTTAACCACTAGGCTATCGCTGCCTGAACAATTTAGAGTTATATAAATTTCCTTTATAGAAAATTAACATACGAGTACGTATATCTTATTAAGCGTGATATTGAGACATTTTTTTTAGATAAAAATCCGTAAAAGTAGATCCAATCGCGTTAAATAGCTTGAGACACCTTACTCTAAGGTTCTAACTTAAGATAGTTTGAATATCATGTTGTCTATTGAGCATGTGTATACACAGAAGACAAAATTGTTTTGATCGCGACACAGCTGTGAATACTGATTCATTATCATCACAATACACATCTAGACTCCGTATTGTCCTCTTTAACAAATCTAACAATGAATCGGTGATTTAGAGTCGTTAGAGTTATTTAGTTATACAGCGCCGTGTGATTTGAATACCGATGTTTTGGTGGCATCGTCTAAAATAATGGCATCGTGGCGATGTCCGGCGGACGATGGCAAAGCGTGTTCTGTTTGCATATGAGCGATGTGGTTTGCAATTTTAATTGGCGGCAACACTTGTGCTTATATCTTGCATCTAGATTTATTCTATGGAGTATCGTCGGGTATGAGGTATTGTGGCAGACATGTTGAAGCATTGTTGTATAATAGTATGTTCGATCATACAATGCTATGGCTTATTTTAGTGCGATGATATGTATATGGATATGTATGGAAATTATTGGTTAGATTTCCGTTCGCTCCTGTCTGTAGATTTATTATGTCCATGTCAAATATTCCATACAAAGCCGCTAACCCGAATTTACACTAGCATAGTTCCATGATTTTGCGGAGTAAATACAGATTCGTTGACATTAAATTGGGTAAAAAAAAAATATTTTGTATTTGGTGCTTATAAATGCTTGGGGCTTTGTGTAAAACCGTAAATGTTAGTAAATGCTTTACTTTTAAACTTTGAATCATGTTGATAAAACTTAATAGGTAAAATGAGATGTAACCACCTCTGAAAATATTTCAACCTACCCTCATTTGAAGGAAAATAAAATTGTTTCATTTTGCTTTATTATCCAATATAAGTGGTACTATCTTGTAACTGATCTAACAGTCATAGAAGCCGCGTTCGCCTGTACCTATAAATTGCTGGAACCTTCTGCAACATTATGAACCTAACTCACCCCCCTCCCCCCTCCACTGTTAAATCAAAGTTCACTTAAAGTTTGCCTGTATCTGTTCTTAATCAAAGGCGCGCTGTAAACAGGTCGTCAGCGCGACGCGAGCGGGTGCGAATGCGTGCGTTTATCTCCACATGCGCACGGCAATCTGCGTCGCACGTGGCGCGAACAACGTGTCGCTGTCGTATCGCTCAATGGAGTTCTGTATCGTTGCCGCACTTGATGAGCACATGCCCGCTTGAGACATGACCACACTCAGCTTTAATACTCCTTTATTTCTGCGTGTTGAACTTATTGTATGATTTGTTTGTTGTTATAACACGCGAATCTAAATACTCCCCTTATGTGTAAATATTTGTTGCTGTATGTTCTAACCAGGATAACCACGAACTGAATATGATATACGCGAAGTGACTGGCAGCTGTTATTGGGAAGAGCTGAAGATCGAGCTCTTTAGCTTGCTGAGAGGCTTATATCTAGCAGTGGATGGAAACTGGCTAACGATGATGATGATGTTAAACATGAATCCAAAGAACAGATATACAATGCGAATCTTGATGTGGACAGGTTTCGAGGTAGACCATGGTTTACCTATTTTGATCACACAGATTAGGATCTAATTGAGGAAATAAAAATCTCCGAAACAGATAACCATGAATGAAGAGAATGATAAGGTCCGTAAGGCACACTATTTGGCAATCGGTCTTCTCTGTCTAAGAGACCTGGCGTCATCATAATGAGAAAATCGCTAACCCAATTACGGCTCATCATCACGATTCAACAAATCAGAATGACATCACTTAAATATCCTATTATTAGACAATATGCAAGCGAACAGTGGGTAAAGATAAATAAAATAGTCAAATTGGGGAATTATCGAATGATCTAGAATCTAGAAGAAGCCTTGATAATGCTTTCAATTAAAGCCGTCGTAATATTTAACCTCGATTTATGGTAACTGATTTAAAAACCTAGCCTTAATATGTTTCCACCTGGTCAATATTTTGGTTAAAAGTATGTATATTATATTTATATATCGACATTTCTTTATTCCGTTACATACAATTTACTTAACTACATAATTCAACTCGAACTCAACTCAAAAGTAACAGAGTATATGACTTTTTGATTCCAGCATATTTTCTTTTCTTTATCATATTTAAATAAATGTATCTGTTACATTATTATAACGCATTTGTGTCCACGTCTTTAGTACAAATCATGTTTCAACATTAAATGGAGCTAATGATAGACGAACCATTTGTATTAGTTAAACACGAGGCTAATGGATTATTACAGCATTAATAATTAGATATTTAATTAGTATTATGGATGGTCTATCTTTTATTTATGAGAAAATATGTCGCTGCGTAAGATTTGTTTGCACGTACGAACATTTTAAAGGAACTAAATGTTGTGGAAAATCTATACTGTGGTTCGCACCACGAGTATTTACGTAAAAGACCTATTATATTAAACCATGTACGTATACAATACAAATATTATAAAAATAGAAATATTTTAATACAATTAATATGGGTATACAAAGGTTTTACAATTGAAATGGGTCCACCAGATTTGGCTATAAACGGCATGCATATATTAAAAATAAATACTTACCTATTAATTAGCATTTAATTTATATTATATTTATATAGGTACGTCTAGTCTCTGAGCAGTGATAGCCTAGTGGTTAAGAATTCAGCCTCTCACTCCGGGGGTGCTAAGTTCAAAACATGGCGCGCACCTCTTTAAAAAAAGTGCGTTTTAAATTTAAATATCACTTGCTAACGGAGAAGGAAAACATCGTGAGGAAACCTGCACGCCTTAGAATTGATTTAAAAAAAAAATTCTAAGGTGTGTGAAGTCCGCCAACCCCCACTTGGCCAGCGTGGCGGACTACGGCCTTAACCCTCTCAATATGAGAGGAGACCCAAGTTCCAACAGTGGAATGACAAATGGGTCAATTATTATTTTTATTGTTATTATAAGTACGTCTAGTCTCTAAGGATAGAGATATTCGGCATACGGTGCACCCTGTCTACCCCGTAAAAGATCTGGTTCAACAATCTAATAATTATAAATAACTGCTAATATATTTTTCAAATGATTGGTCCTGTTTGCAAAACGATTTCTTTGATATTTTATTAACACCTAGTCGGAGGTGTGAAGGATGGAGGTGGTGCCTGGTAATGATCTCATTGGAATATCGCGTTTGTTGCAATCAGCCGGCGTCATCACGTCACGTCAGCTTTACGAGGGTTGAATTTTAGATAACGCACGTGTATTTTCTTTGTATGAAGCTGACTCTCGACTTCAATTTTTTTAATACCTGATTTTTTAAATTCAGTATGAGAAAAATAAAAAATTCAATTTGAAAAGTCATTGTAAAAGTTCGATTTTAAGGACGGCTACGTACTGACCAAAAATGATTTGACAATATGAAAAGTTCAACTTGCAAGGCCTGCTGTGTACTGACCTGGAGACTGTAACAAAGCAGTACCAGATTAATCAAACAATATTGGATCTGCTGATAGAACTGTCACAACTGAACCTTTTTGTAATACTCTCTCAAAAACAGCTGTCAATTGCACGCGTGAATGTAATAGGACGAAATTAAAGATGAAAGTTTCCTGGTGTCAGAGATAATTTGATTAGATTTTTGGATAGTGGTATTGTTGTTGTGGAACATTTTGATATAAAAAATGAGGTTCATGAAATGTACATGATAACGATAAATAAAGTAGGAATTGTGTACATAATTATTAGCGAAGTTTTTTTATATTTTAAAATATGAAAATTTAGTAACATTTAGTAGTATTTAATAATAAATTAGGTAGTAATAGTGGCAGTAATGTAGAGTATCTATTTAAGGAAATTTTCGAAAATGTTCAAGTGTTCGTTTCTGTCAATGTCTTACAATAAAAATATTACGTAATTTGACAAAGATTAACATGTTATTCATAAAGCAAAAATTCTTTTAAAAACCAGAAGCTACAAAATCCAATAGTGATAAGGTAATAATGGTTTCGAATTCTTCCATCCAGCTCCCACTCCGTACCCGGGTTGAGATCCTAGTGATTCAATTAGTTAAATAAATTGGGTGCATTTTAAGGATTAAATAATACTTTCTGTAATGGCGAAAGAAAATACCGTGAACCTGGAGCCTAAGGGTTCTTCAGAATGTCTTCGAAGGTGTGTGAAATTTACCAACCCGTACTCAGCCATTGTGACACGCTAAGGTCTTAAGCCTTCTCATCTTGAGCAAAGAATCAAACGTACAAAAAAATGATGATGTTCATAGCGATGTGTACGTCACATGAAAATTGATACATAAGATATGACTGTTTTATTCTTTCTACTTTAGGAATTGGATAAAGTTGTTTTGTTTTCAATTGTTTGATTCTCTGTGCGTCGATTCGACGTACAATAGTTTTTTTTTTAGTACGTGTCGCTATTTTGTATCGAAGTAGCTTATTTTTTGTCTTGAAAATGATAAAAAAGACTAATGGAGACGCAAGACTTAAAATAGCCATCTCTTTGTAGTGCCCGTTTGGACAACTCAGCTGTCAACTGAGCGGTTGACAGCTGACAGCGGGCAACAGATCCGCTGTTTCGCAACGGTCCTGAACTGTAACAGAGTATAAATAACCTTTTTTTACACGCTTTTTATTATTAAATGTATCAAATAAAAATTCTGCAATAAAGAATAAAAATTTGTTAATAACGCAGCGATTTTAGGAATTTCTTTTTTTTAAATCAAGGGATTAATTTTAATTAGCTTCACTTGGAATAAGAGAGGTATAAAAACAAATGTAAACTTGTACTGAGGTCATATGTATATCTATACATAAGAAGACACAGTACATTAAACGACCAGGGCCATCACTACGTATATAGAAACAGAATCCATTGTTTATCATTTCAAATATTATTTATCGGCGCCCGTACGTTGGCTAATGACATTCATCAGAACGAATGACGCAACGAAGCTCGGTCGGTCTATTGTCGTCTACGTCGATATGTAAAACAGAACACGTGCTTCCGGAACCAATGCGCCTTTTGCCGAAACGTCGTTCGCTCCCGTAAACATTTCGTTCGGTCTGATAAATATGAAACTACACTTCAACATAACTCTATTCACAATTCGACTGTTATTTATTTGACTTGTATCGATGTAAATCGAGGCAGGTGTTGGCATTCAATCAGTTTATAGATAAAACGTTCCGGGTCATTGTTTCTAGAAATAACTACTGAATAAAGTCTAAATTCTTTATTCCCATTTTTAAAAAATATTCTGTTTTTTTTAATGATACTAGAAATATTATGTTATTACTGTACAATCACGTCTCCAAGCCTCTTACGGGTTAGGCAGTGAGAGCCGAGTGTCGAATATTTCTATCCTTTCAAGCCAGGCGTACACTCATTATTAGCTTCATAGTCACTGGCCAGTTTCGAGTTTCGAAGACCTAAAATTTGTAAATAATATATCTTCAACGGCACAATCGTACTTTGTGAAGTTCACATAAATAATTAAGATGACGGTGTTGCGTATGACGTAGCAAACAGTAGCCGAATTGGCTCTTTATGTGGTTGTAAATGGTAACGTAAATAGTTCGTCTGGTTACTGTTAGCGCTGTCAGTGCCATGTGCCTGAAGACACGCAGGCATCTCGCACCATCAATGTTGTAAACATCCCTGTTCACTGTTTCAGCGGACACAACTGTATTGATTACTCGAACAGGCGTCTGTGATAACATGCTTACTTTCAATGCTTACAATGTTTTACGTATCTGTGCTATGTACCTTCAAGTGGTCACTGCTGTGGGCTGACATGTAAAAAGTTATGAAAGACAAATTGCACTGAGACTTAAATATTATCCGTTGCTACCATGGGCAAAATTCAGTAAGCAAAGTTTATCAACGCCTAACTATTTTTCTTTTCACAAATTTGAACAATATAAATCAGATATTGATGGGGTTGTCAACAGTTTTCGAAACGGTCCTGCAGTTCTGGAAGAGAGTTATGAATACAGAAGAAGCCCGTAGGGTCTGGAAAAACAGAATTCTATGGTATTCGGAGCTCTCTGTTTGTCTCTTAAGAGACCTGGCATATAGTTGTAATAAGAACGTTTCTAGAATTTAACAGTTAGAATTGAACATAAAATCAAGATTAAAATTTTGAATTAGTGGTACAATCCGGTCGAACAGTTGTTTTGACACGGCCAGCTGGCTGCTCTGGAATGAATTTGCAATTTGATAAAGGAACTGTGCGCGCGGCCCCAACCTCCGACCTGCGCGTTCACAATTTATCACAATATTTATAAAGGCACTCCATCGTACCTCGAATTCTTAATGTTTTCCGCTGTGACAGAACACTTAAATAGGTATGTAAGTAGATAAAATTGAGTACATTAGATTGTAAAATATTGCGGTTTACTTTTTTCTAAATAAGTTTTGTAAAAACCACCTCACATTTTTTATTATAAGTATTGAGTTTTTTATTATAAAATCAATCACTGCTGAACTACTGTTGGCCTGCTCGGCAAAGTAAGGAAATTTATTAGGGACTTCATCTACTTTGATCAAGAGTGCAGAAATGTACTATTCAGTGTCATCGACCAATAAATGAAGCAAAAAGATGGTAAATATTATATTGTAGGCAATGTCCACGTGAAGTGTCGAGGAATGCAGCTGTAGCCGGGAACGCGGCCGAGGATCGTGACGGCTACAGTCCGTGCGCTCCTCGGCGTGACCATCGCACGTGGCGTCGCCAGCTGCGCCCGCAGCCCGACATGTTTGTTGTTATTAAATTTATTACGTCAATACAATCAATAACTTCACATATATTAGGATTAGTCACATTCTATTGTAATCCGTGTACAATTATGTTGGAAACAATTGTACTATTTGAGTTCGAATTGGACACGCGGTAACAATGTTTAATTTAAAAAGTTTCTGTGAAACATTTTAGCAGAGTTTTAAAGTATACACTGTAACAGATTATAGAATTGTTTTATTGTGTTGAACATTATATGCCAGTGTAACATTCTATTTTCATACAAATATCGTATTGCGTGTTAATTGTGAATAGGTATTTTGCAATTACTCACTGAGTTACAACTGAGAACACGAGCAACATACATATTATATGCGATACCGGTTTGTGGACTGATCTCAACGCCAACTTGGCAATGAACCTATAACTATTAACTTTGACGGCGCCGTGTTGTTTAAACTCAATGATATGATCATGTGACTATTGTACGCTCGGTATAACGTCAGGTATTTCAGAAACGATAACCTTTTCATCATATTTTTAAACAGAATATTTATATTTGTCTTTCAGCACTTTCTCTTGTTTTGGTCAGCACTTGAACAGTGTGGCAAACTACAGCTTTAACCTATAATCCTAAGGAGATACTTACATGTGGAAAGACAAATTGGTTGATGATGAGGTATATCACAAACTGAGTAACACAACCATAATAATTATTTAAACGTCGGTATTTAAACCATTCATAAGGTGATGGAATTGCTCACGATTGTTATTGCCAAAAGTCAATCAATTTATATATTATAAATAGCCAGCAGCGCACGTGTTAAATAACAATATACTGACAATGACGTTACTGTGATTGTTATGTCTGGCACCGATCACCGAATCACCTGCCTGACCTCATGAAACCGCCAAGTTAATCATATTCCACGATGTTTAGCTCGTAAAAACTTCCAACAACGTGCTCTGTCACACAAAGAGTAATTTATGAAACGGTTGGATTTTAAATACTTTACAATTTACAATCGTACGTTTGCTACTCTGTACGACTTTATCATACAATTTTGTTCCTTAAACCATTGAGTGTAAATCATCCATTTTCGTGTGAACAATTATTCGAAGTTTCTCGAAGATTGACAGGGACAAACTCATTTTGAATAAGTTTGATGGTTATTTTATAACCGACTTCTAATTACGAGGTTTCCTCTCGCTCGAATACTAGGACAAGACGATTGTTTGTAGGCATGTTGGACTCGCGCGCGTAAAAACTTTATGGTTGTACGTTAAATAACCCTTTGTTGTGGAATTTGTTTCGCGTGTGGTTTGTTTGAGGTCGTTTGAAACGACTTAAAGCTTCTTAACTAAATTTTATGGAAGCATATTTTGTACTGCCCATCGATAACATTCGGTTGTTCTGTATTTTAGTTCTCCATTATTAGGAATTATTAACATTAACAACTGAATTATTTTTCTTTATAGTACCTACGTATACCTAAAGTACAATTTGTTTTTTTTTTGTGACATGTTACAAAAGCGACTGATAAAATTAAAGCATTAAGTACTTTTTTTGTAAGCGAAAACACACAAAATGTAAAAATTATTAAAAATAATAAAATATCTAGTATGCAATATGTATATTTCGCGGAATTTCGAGCGTATCTAACAACTGAAAACAGTTTAAAATTTAAAAGTATTTTGTTGTAAATATTCCATTTTACGAGCCTCATTCCCGACACATGTCAAACAAATTATTGACACTTCAAAATGTGTCAGAGCTATTTAAACATTTTATTTACAACACTTCACTTGGAGCGGCCGTGTAATTTGCTTGCCGGATTAAGGGTCTAATCAGTTTTACGACTACCACAATAATAAAAGGAGTGCTATTAATTAGTACAACATTCATATTCGGCAAGAAAAACTTCAACCAGGTATGGTTATGACTTTTTTTAAATATTACAGTAATCGTTCCTCAGAGCCCCTTTTAAAGTTGACATTTTATTGACTCACGTGACAGTAATATTTAAAATCGTAACAATGTTTGTTACGATTTTTAATTATGTTCTAACATTGACAAATTTAAATGTGTACCAAATAACTGATTTATAAAATTATTCCATGATATATTATTTTTCATTTTCAGAATGCTACATTTTTAAAATCTCTTTCCTAATTACACCTAAACTTTTATTAGTTAATATTACCTCATAATATACATTTTATAATTAATTGCAGACTTTTGAAAATCAGATTGATTTTCGTAATGTTAATGTCATGGGAAAAAATCTGAAGAATTCATATTATAATTGCAAAACAGTTTATAAAAAAGTGGTCAGAAGATTATTTGTAGAAATCGAGACACGTATCTCGTTTGTTGTTTGCCTTCTGTGATAGGGTTGGCAGTTATAATATAAATTTGTTAGATAATGCATTATATAATTTATTATGGTTGGTTGCGTAGTGCTAAAAATCGAGCTCAGTAGCGTGCTTTTGGAGAGGTCCATGTCTAGCAGTGAGCGGGAGTAGGATGATGAGATATTATTTTTTTATATGAATTTTTAATATGAATCTTTTGTTTTTATTATCACAATCAATTTCTTATATCCTTTGGTAAATAACTTATTTAAAAATTCTTGATATGTACAAACATAACTAATATATTAAAAATTATATCGTCATAAAATATTTAACTCAACATCACTCTTGCATTTCCGAATTTTTACGAAATAGGCGTTTTTACGAACGATTTACCAAATAGGAGTTTTCACGAACGATTTACGAAATAGGGGTGAGCCTATTTATTTAACTGGTACTTACTATCCTCGAAAACTAACTCCAAAACAAACGTTGAAGTACTGGAGCATACTTAATGACAATGTTTTATATGAATCAGTACACATGACAGGTGCACATCTGGGTGGCTGATCTGATTAAGGCCGGTACAAACGTTGGACCACACAAAGAACCACGACATGCAACAATGTTTAAAACTGGCAACTTATTTTATTCTTATTTATTTACTTAATTCTTTATATGCCAACTGTGGAATGATAAAAAGGGTCGAAAAAGAAATCGTATAAAGTAAGTTGTCGACTACGACAAATCATTGTTAATAGGTACTTGGTAGGAAAGCAGGCTACACAATAGGCTCACTTTTCCTTTTCATCAGGAAAGACTGTGGTCGAGTGCTGGCCTATACTAAATAAAAAAACTAGGCAATTACTCTGGATGTGCGCAGATATAAGGGTGATCGCTCACCATCAGATCATTCGTCTGTCTATTAACTTATATAAATTTTTAATTTTTCTACTGTTAACACACAATGCTTACGGAGTTCATGTTGGGACACGTGTCTCTCCCTAAAGCGAAAGAGTGTTAATTTGCATTTCTGTGTTTTGTATGAAAGTGTATGATAAGCCATCAGCCAGGTCAAGTGGATATATTTATACAATATGTCTCAATAAGCAAAGCTTCAACCGTTTGAGTTATCAATACATCTAATGTCATAAGACGAGAACATTACATGTCACTTGTTACTTAAGCACAGCTTAAAACACGGAAATGACTTTTGACATGTATAAAATAAGATATTAAATATCAAATAATTATATTTTTACACAAGGCATCCATTAGGGGGTAGGCAGAGAGCAAAAAATATTCGCTAATACGCAACATACAATAATATTTTCGCATGATGAAAAACGGTGATAATTATTTGCACATGTAAGTTTAAAAAATTGTTTTTCAACTATATGATGTCTAACTCCAACCCTAGGCAGCAGTTCCGCGTGTCTACGTCACTAGTGGTTGACCGAGATCGGCAACGAGCAGGTGCAAGGCCATCACGGGAGGAAGAAATATGCGTCCTGCTTACCGTATCCTCATAACAGTACGCCTGTACTTCCCCTGTCGGGTAGGTAGGGGAGTGTAGTACTCAAGTTTTTCACCACCTTAACATGTTATATTATTTATAATTATCTTAGGTAACTCGTATGTGTTAATTGTGCTAGGTATTTCAGATGCTGTCTGATGGGGGAGGCAGAGGTCTCAAAAACGGCATACGTTTATGAAAAGAGTGATGGATGTAGAAGAGGCATGTCAGTTTTGGAAGGATGAAGTTATTTAGCACTCTGTGCCCTCTATCGATACTGTAAAAACCTGGCATGATTATATAATAACAGTGGGGACTATAAATATTTATTCACATCTTCTTAATTTGCTCCGACTAGTTATCCGGTTGGCGAAATTGGAAAAATTCCAAAAATAATACTTGCACAAGCGGTTTCGTTATACAAAACAACTAATCGTGAGTCGGGTCGGACTTTCGATGTTCCGTATAATTACTTAAAACGTCGATGATGACTCTTAACTCCTCCAACAAGCAGTATTTAACCTATTTGGCATGACATGTAAGCCTTGGTCTCCCTCAGCACCTGCATCCGTCAACGCTCACATTATATATCTGTTTTATCTTTCAGGTTCTTCATTTACATTAATAATAGGTTACTTGTACAAATAAAGCAATATTTATAAAAAATATTAAAATGTAACCAGCAGTTCGACAATTCATTTGACCGTAACAATAAATAAAAATCCGTTCGCTTATTTGCCTCTGAAATTAATTCGATTAAATATCGTCACAAAAACAGTTAGTTCCCAAGGTCGGTCACAACTTATATTATATCTCATTCGTTTTTATGAAAATAAAAATGAATAATGGCAATAATATACGTGTACAAAATACGAACCATTTATAAAAAAACGAGTTAATTAAATTATTATTTCGACAATTAAATAGTCCATAATAATAAATAAAATTCCGTTCGCTTATTTGCCTCGAAAATTAATTCGATTAAATATCGTCACAAAAACAGTTAGCAAGGTCGCTCTTAATTTAAGTCGATTTCATCATATAATCGATTGAGATGACATGTACATATATTATATATCCAGACGGTGGAATTTACCGATAAAAACAACACAGTTTAATCAATATTCAATAAACGAAGTTGTTTAGAAGAGAATTTAGGTTGATTATAAAAAATATAGAGAAATACTTATAGTAATGACATTTATTTACCCCGTAGTAAAATAATTCGCAATAGTCCTTAAGGATACGTGAAATGTACGAGTATATACATATGTATGTAGTGCACTAAATACATACGAGTATATATTTTGAGAACTTTTTTCAAACTCAAATTCTTTTATTCATTATAAGGTATATACATACACTCAATGAAGGTCATGTTTTACTAACCTAATTAGTCAAAAATTTGCTTAACTGAATAGTCAAGAGACAAAAATACGAACGAATAGATACCTGGAACATATATTATCTACATTTTAAATATAGCTTTAGATAACATGGGATAACGTAACATCACGCTTCCATTTCCTCGACGATTTAGGCAGAGGAGTGTAGTACACTCCTATTATTCACCTTTTATGTTCATGTTAAATTTAAATGACCAACCTAATTAAGCAAAAGAAAAAAAGAAGGAATATTCTTGAGGAATAAATACGAAAGGAAAACAATAAATATTTATTAATTGTATTTCTATCACGTGCTCCATTTTTTTTTAAATTCGTAAACACATTAAATGAAAAAATATTCTGATTATAAATTTAAATATATACTTTTAAATGAAACGAAATAAACAAAAGTTTATGGATCGTTACAGGCAGTTAGTGCGAGGCAATTACAGGTTTTAAATGCTAAATGGAGTTTTTATGTGATGTTAAAATCATTATTGAATCCTCCATTAACATTCCCTTGATCAATAGTGATACGTTAATAAAGACACTTTTTTGTTTTCTAATATACGAGTTACACGGTCCAAATAAGAAACACGAGACCTCTGATTGATGAGTGTAATTCCCAGAAAATACTGACCATAGCCGGGAATGTGTCTGGGTCATAATTACCTCATATGATTGGTTGTAGCGTGTATATTGTACGTACATACGTACATACATTTATAACATATATTGTGTAGCTCTCATTCCGTATAGACACGTGCAAGCGTTCCAGTAAACAATTTGTTTGGACGCGCGTTTCTGAAACTTTTCAATCATTAAAATCACGCCTGTAATCCCAGAAGAGGTAGGAAGAGGAGTGTAGTCCCACTCCCACGTTTCACCAGTTACGTATACAATCCACCATGGAATATGGGGGAATAGGGGGGGTGAGTCTATTGTCATACACTTTCAAATTTTTCAATACCGAAAAACAATTTATAATGATACCAACTTGTTCATTAGGTAATATAACTGGTTCATTAGGTATAATATTGAAAAATTTTAATCCTTAAATACTTAAAACATTTTTGAGCTGTTTACAAATTAATGTGTTATTTAACAGTCATGACACTAAAAGTTTAACATGCCTTTTATAAAACGGAAATACTATGGGAATTTGTCTGTAACAGTCATCTATCCAAGTGCCACTGCCTTAGGTCTTACTTAACTCTACAGATAGTTTGCATTCTGCAACCTCGGCAGTGCTATGAGCGCTTCACTGTGATTATTATTATATTTTTATGACACTGGTTGATTAATTCAACATGGTCATTATCATCATCACAGTCGTCATCAGCAATCGTTTCATCACTCCACAGTTGGACGCAAATCGCCTCTAACAGTAAGAAATGTTACGGTCGCAATCTCAACCTTGTATCAATACTCGAAATATTCGACTTGTACAGTTTGAGGAGCACTGACCGGTAGAGGCCGTCGCGATGCACGGTGCGGTTATGGCGGCCTGATGGTCTACTTGTTGAACGACAATAATTGTTCCTTTCACAATTAATCTGCAGTATTTGTCTCATGTGTTGGTACAATGTAAGTATAATGATGACGTAAACATATTCAATAAGGATTTTGTATCTAAAATGTTTGAAGAAGGATTATTTTACTAACTATAGTTAGTAAAATGAATACTAGACGTATAAATGTCGAAGAAGCCACCGAGATTTGAAAGGATAGAGATATATGGCACTCGGTACCTTCAGTCTACCGTGTAGGGGACCTGGAGTGACAATATAATAACTTTGATTGCCTTGTTGAGTGAGTGCTTGAAAGCGTAATTCCTGAGCAAGAGCTCCTGGGCTAGATCCCCAGGTCGGTTACTATTGTGTTTTTCTAAAAGTCTGGATTTGTGCCTTGTGTATAGCAATAGGATCACCCCCTATTCCATAGCAGGGCTTAAACATAACAGTTGAAGCGTGGGAGTGATCTACAGCCCTCTGCCTACCTCTTCAGCGAGATACAGACATTATGTTAATAATATTGTATTAAAACATATGACTGTCGCACTTAATTCCAAAATCACTACACAGCGCTTACATGAGGCATTGAAGTAAGCACTAAAATTGACATAACGTAATCGTCAAGTTTAGTGCTTACTTATGGTATAATACCATAGCAGTACTTAGAGAATTCGTGTCATAACGCTGATGACATGGTCGTTGTTCATACACCTCTTGCGAGTGATTAACTGGCCATCAGTCTGAGAGCCACTAATCAACTGTCGCTGCGCTCAACCAAGGAGGTCAAGTTCCTGAGCGTGGCGCCAAAACAGACACAGCGAATGTCTGGCACAGTTGTGTAGCTACTTGTTAATCTGTTCATTGCTTTAGCTTCATTTTATATTTGTCGTCACGCTAGGTTGTTTACGGAGTAGGCATAGAGCCCTAAGTGCTAATTTTTTTGTTCTTATGAGTCTGACGTGCTTCTTAAACATTAGCAATCTCTTCATACACGCTAGTCGGTTTTTCTTTTAACATATGCTATACAAAAGGTAACTAAATATGTATTTTATAGCTTCATTTTTAATAGTCAATTAATTAGTTAAAATCTTGACTTTCCAGCCGTTGTTGCCATCGTATAATACGAACATCGTACAATGCTTAATTTTCCATACAATTACCAATAATTAATGTAGAGTTCGTCTAACATTTATTTCAGGTTGCATACACACCCAATAACATATGAAGTACGCTGTTTAAGTGCAGTATCATCATCAGCCCTTCTATCTTACCACTGTCGAACTCCAGTCTCCTCTGAAAATGAAAGTTTAAGACCACGGTCTGCCACGCTGACCAAGTGCGGGGGTAAATATTCTATGACTAATATAGATATGTTTAGGCTGTGTACACACGGCATTCTTATTACGAACAAATGTGTTTAATTTGGATTTTAAATTTAGTAGAGTTATTGATGACGAGTAAAGCTGTACATTCCTTGAAAAAAAAAGTGTTTCAATACAACTTTGACTATCGGGATACTATCTAATAGAATTCTTCACTCGTTTAATATTAATAACGGTCATAAGATTAGTATGACGAGCGTGTAATCACAATTACAAGTCTTTAATTAAGTTTCTTGATCGTTGAGAAGGTTGGTCGCTTAGTAGGTAACGTTCAGCTGTCATTCACGATATTTTTATTATACTATTTTATGAAATAACGGTGTTAGTTATACGGCTATACGCCATCGTCATCATCATCATTCTAGTCAATATCATCATCCTCGTCAACATTATCATCGTCGTCAGCATCATCATCCTCGCCAACATCATCATCGTCATCAGCATCGTCATCCTCGCCAGCATCATCATCGTCGTCAGCATCGTCATCCTCGCCAGCATCATCATCGTCGCCAGCATCATCATCCTCATCAGCATCAACGTCGTCGTCAGCATTATCATCCTCGCCAACATTATCATCGTTGTCAGCATCATCATCCTCGCCAGCATCATCATCGTCGTCAGCATCATCATCCTCGCCAGCATCATCATCGTCGTCAGCATCATCATCGTCGCCAGCATCATCATCCTCACCAACATCATCATCGCCCTCGTCACCATCAATTATTTTATTGTGACAATGTGTAACTGTGACCTACTCTCACCAGAATGAGAAAGATTTAGACTATAGTGGCTCACTCACGCTCACGCTGGCTCACTACCGGCTGGCATAACCTCTTTCAAATAAAAGTGGTATAACATGTTTACATGGCGTACGTAAGGTAGGTAGGTACACTGTTAGTAAGGGGTCTAAAATATTCGTGTAACATACGAGTATATCATCATCCCTATCCACTGCTGGACACAGGCCTCTCGAATACCACGCCACTGAGTTTGATCTTCAGCTCGTCAGTGTAAAACATCAATACGTGTTAACGAAGCCGTGATCAACTGAAGTACTGCGTAAAATCTACTCACTAGAACGCAGCTGTGTGCTATTTACGGAAAACCGTATCGATTTGTGTTAACACGTCTGCATTACTAGCTGCACCGTTTGTGCAACACAGCCGCTGTATGCCCTCGTTACCTCCATTTTTCTGCTGATATTGATATATATGATGCTTCGAATAGATTGAGCAATCTTTACGACATATCGACAATACATGTGTTACGCCATCAGTGTGCATACCTAACTACAGGCTGAAATGTTACTGCATTGTTTGATTGACAGATATTTGGCACTCGATTCTCTGCCTACATTATAAGGAACCAGGCGTGAGATATAACAATAAGTTGATATGTTGTATTTCTTTGTATTTTAACGTCTGTAGTTAGATCTTTCGTGATTACAACCTTAGTTCCACTATTGAGAACATTTTATTGGTAAGTGGAAAATTCTAGAATGTGACTATTGGTAGAGTATGTTTTTAACAGTACCTGTGTTAAAACAGTTACAGCACAAGAATATGTTAGTAGGTTGACGATCTGTGAAATAGCGATATATATTACAATTTTAAAACAGTAATAACCAATGTGTTTTACATCCGGTGCTATTAAAATGCAACAGACACCACTTCTAGAACAGGTTCCTGAACTAAAATGCGGTTCTGAGAAATTCTGAATCCTAAGCGGGTAGGAGCACTAGCCATACGTATCGTATTACATTTCATGTAAATTTTATTCTGTACATGCGCGTGCGTCAGTACAGTCGTGTAGGGTTGTCAAATGTCATTAATTCTCTTTTTTCATGTATTTATAAGTGTTAAATTCGTTTTATTTTTCATATGTAAATTATTTTTAATCGTCTAATATTTAATTTAGAACGTTACAGTTCACAAAAGCTACCTCTGTTCTATATCTGAACACTAAATCATTTAAGGAACTTGACTAACAAATGCTACACGACCGTACTAGCTATTGCTTAGTAAAACTTGAAGTATACAGCCGCCGTATAAAATAATCAGAATTTCTGCTCATTTTCATTACACGCGTAGTTTCAAAATTATTTACTGTCATTAACACCTTTACGCTAGTACCGTTATGGGGTACACAGAAAACATCAACTGCCGGATGAACTACACTGATCTGATATGCATTTGAAAAATTACTCATTGCAATAGCTAAAAACGATATAATTAAATAATCTTTGACAGTTGGCAACCCTGTTGATTGTGAATGCGCCGGCGCCGGCTACCCGAGCTGCGAGACGAGCCGCGACGCGATACGTACGTAACCCAACACTTGTCGCGCACCTACCGCTCCCTGCTTCATTTATACCGATCACGGTTACCAGTGAGATCATTGTAGGAAACACGCCGCCATTACCTCGATAGAACTGCATAAATAGGCTTATGGTTAGTATTAAACATTTTTTTTTTTTTTTCGAATTTTGAAAAATATTCTAACGGCTAGTAACAGCCTGTATTATCACTATACTTAGTTATTTGGAAGAGACTATGGTTATTTACGCCTAGTGTACGGCAATAGGCTTTTTGCCTATTTCTTGGGACGTATAACACAACTGGTAAAACGTTTGAGTACTACACTCCTCTGCGTACACTTTCGAGGAAACTTAGGCGTGATGTTGTGATTTATAGATTAAATGCATATTATCTCTTGTAGCAGAAATCTTATAAATATAGAACTACCATTGCAAATATTTCTGGCGTTATTAGTTTTTGATTGGAGATTTCAGGTAGAGTAAGACAGACCATCTCACTTCATCTCAAGTTAATTACCTAATCACAAATTAATTTTTAGATCTATATGAGTATCCAGACGCTACACCGACAATGAATTATTAATGAAAAATGGTTTGTAGGTACACGTATCACATAAACCACTAACGGAATACCAACATCATATACCCGAAACCTTAATTCGAAGGTTACGTCCGAGACACGAGATATCTGAATAAATCAATTTTAATATTAAGTATGCCGCATTCATTCCAAGTTTCTTAATGAACCTTGTCTGGTTACGAAGATTTCATTAATAAAAAGCAACCAGTTGGATACAGTTATCTTCTAACGCTATCAATGGTTTGACATGGACCGCGTTGGGCAACACTGCCTTCGGTCATTGAGACACGCAACGTAACACCATGTCGTGGGTGGGGATGCGTCTTGTATCTTGTATCCATCTCGCAGCTGCCTCGCCAACATAACTGAAATTATTAAGCGTGGCCATAAATTTGAATGTACGTTGGAATCTCACACAACAATTTAGTAGAATGACTCATGGTTTGTTGGTTAAATCACGGTTATGACTCATGTGGGGACACGGCTTTATGTGAAGTAGCCTTTACAACAGTAGGGACTGGAGAACGAAAGGAAATGTTTACTAGATAAGCAATTTAGGATTAATTTGTCATGTCATAAACGCGTTTATGTTTTAAAAAGTAATGATACTTGTGTGTACACTAAAATGTAAAACTCTATTATGTGATAATATCGGAATTTCAAGTGATAATTGACAAATAATTACTGTTTAGCAACGATTAATGACATTTAAATTTAATCGTGCAGTAATTCAATGAGGACAATTCTTTTATAATTAGTCAGATTCGCAGTTTTTTCATTCCCAACTCTCCGTCTCTCATTCCACTGTACCAATTAGGTCTTTGCCACAATTCCTCAACTGTTCAAGGTGCACTATTCTGGAATCCTTAAACTCTGCAAATAATAAATAATAATAATCTAGCCATTAACATTACACTTTTGGAATATGGGTCTCCTCTCATATTGAGAGGGTTAAAGCCGTAGTCCGCCACGCTGGCCAAGTGCGGGTTGGCAGACTTCACATGTTTCGCTTCACCGTTAGCAAGTGATATTTAAATTTAAAATGCACTTTTATAAAGAGATGCGCGCCATGGATTTGAACCCAGCACGTCCGGAGTGAAAGGTTGAGTTCTTAACCACTGGGCTTTCACTGCTTAAAGTCTGCAAAACCGATTTTAAATCTAGATTTGTTCTATCTTTATTAGATATCTACTTTCAAAGGTGTAACAATAAAAAACAAAAATTTTAAATTAGAAAATGAATTTACACTCAAAACAAGCATTGAAACTAATCTTGAGGTTATAATATAATAATAATAATAATAATCGACCCATTAACATTCCACTGTTGGAATATGGGTCTCCTCCCATATTGATATATAATATGCTTGATCCGAAATAAGACCTAGAGCCCATTACAAAGCAAACTGAAGTCTTAACCAATGTACCTAATTTTAAAAAACGCTATGTTTTGAAATTATATATGTATATTTCATATTAATAAAACAGAACTGTCGCTACCATTATATCGTCATATCTTTACTTGGAATTGACATAACAAGAAGTGTATATTAATGAAAAATAACAAACACTTCTCATTACAACATTTCAAACTAAAGATACCAGCCGTTTCAATGTGACCACAATTGTCATCTACAAACAGAGTTATATAACAAAACACGACATATATACACGTATATACATAGGTATATGCACAGAGCAAACAATTATGGACGAGAGCGATAAAGTGACCAATTAAAAATAATCGCTCCGCAACACAAACAGCTGTTGTGTCGCAATACGAATAGATGAATGGAGAGTTAGTGGCGCCGGGCGGGTTATCGGGGGTCGGCTGTCTGAGCTCGTACTGAAACAAGTGGTCTCGCACTTGCTTAGTACCGCTATTGGCTTGAAAACTAATGTAATATCTACATTTTTGAGTTTTAAAACACTTGCTTTTAATCAGCTTCCTTTTAAAGTAACATTAGGTCTGTAACCTCCGAAGGGGCAGGCTGAGGAGTGTAATTACATTCCGTTTCACGTGTTATGTTTTTCGTCCCATGGAATAGGTGGTGAATATAATGCTTTTAGATATGACTATTGGCTTTAAGTGGCTCACAAAAGCTGATGGATCGGTATACTTGGTCCTTCTTAAGATAACTTCTCGTTTGGTGTGATTTTGGCTACATACCGTCTTTTGATCCTGAACTAGTCAGAGCACGTACATAATGTGATAATTAAAGACGTGATAAACGAATGCATACATCTAAATACATACTTGGATGGATACTGATTTAAACCCAAACACAGGCAAATAAATGTACTCGTCATGTAAATATTGGTCCTGGGCGAAAATTAAACTCACAAACCGTGGCTCATCTGTCACATTCACTAACCAAATATCTATCTACTTAATATGTTGTGTAATGAAGACTATACACATTACATTTTATACCCAAAACAAAAAAAAAAACTGCAGCATTGTACTGATGCGGTATTATAAGATTAGCAGCCGTTATCTCATCATTTAAGTCACATTATGTGGAAGAATCCCCACACAAAAACACGCACACACACACACACGCACCCACGCACGCACGCACGCACGCACGCACGCACGCACGCACACAATATCAGCCCGTCATCGTCCACTGCTCGACATAGGCCTCTCCAATGGCACGCCACTGAGCTTGATCTTCTGCGTCGCATTAATGGATAAACAAATGAACAGCTAAGTTTAATGGTAACGTGATTAAAGCGTCAAGAGAAATCGACCTGCCCGTAGAATAAAGTTCTATGAGAACATGTGACCAACACACTTTTTCTTTATTTTTCAGACTGTTTAGGCCTATGTTTTATAGTAGGGGAAGAAAAATTTAAATAAATAAAAAAAAAATTTAAACTTTTGTTTCCCTACCATAAAATATAGGCCTAAACAGTCTGAAAA
>DWJK01000619.1:0-20945 GCA_018248815.1 Croniades pieria auraria
AGCTCCCCCCCCCCCCCCCCCCCTCTGCCAGTTAACCTCCCTAGCTGGCCCTAGAATTTCTTTTCTATACAGGGCCCAGCGGTATATTATTTAAAATTGAAATATTAATATTATAAGTATAATAATTAATCCTATATGATAAACGTCGCCATCAGCCTATCTTAGTCCACTGCTGGACATAGGCCTCCTAATGAGCGCCATCGCGCCCTGCCCTCGGCTTGTTGCTTCCAGTATCTGCCTGCAGCCTTTCGTCATCCCACGGGGCCGAAAGGCGTCTTACACTACGTTTGCCGAGCCGCAGTCATGGTATATAATACTAATAATTTAATATTAATAATTTAGCTTTTGTCGAGATATTTCAAACCAATGGCCGATACCTTGAGTATATTGCGCAATCAATTAACAGACAATATTACGCGCATTCAACAGTCTACAGATTTAATGTACTAATTAACGCTTCTATCGAGTGCACTGATATAATCATTGTTAACTCCCCACATGATATAATTGAAAGGGTATTTACTCTTAATGTCATTATTATAGGTATATTAGCTTTGTATAACTATTTGAGTCTCGAGTACGGTGCTCACAAGAGCCTGACAAATAGTACGTAAGACTTAATGAAGGGTTAAATTAGGATCACGTACGCGTTGTGCCTAATTTGCTAACGGTACTTAATTAAATAAAGCAAACAAAGTACTTCTACACAAAGTCGTATTTGTATCTACAAAAAAATAGTCACTTAGCACACGGCTCTCTCATGTTTTATGGCTTTATGCATATAAGCATAAATGATTCTCTACATGCCTATATGGTTCTCTAAATTTAAAGTTCTATATTTAAACTAATCTGAAAGCGCATATATAAAAAAAAAATATGTTTTACGAAATTGTATGTCATATGGCTTATTTACTATATTATTTACTATATTATATATTCTGTTATGTACAGTTATTATAATAATCGGATAATATTCTGATTACAAACTTTCCGAACTGTTTTCTGAAATATTACACTCCAGTCGCAAATGAGCGATATGGCTAAATATATAGTTATATAAAATAACATTCAGCTTTCCCTACAGTGCGACTCGTTTTCTCTTCCAGCGAACGTACAGAGTAAATTAAATGAACAATTTTTGCTTGAAATGAAAGATCCGGCGTGTGACCAACAGTCAGGTACGGTACGGTTAAAATGGCAATACTTTTCACATTTGTCACAGGAACGCTCGAATTACAGTGGAGTCATACGAGAGGCTCAAGCAGCTGGCGCGGTGACAATATTCAAACCAATAACCAAGACTGTCCTGCTTTACTTATGTCGCTTTACTTGGTATTTGTATGTATAATGTTGCTTGGAAACTTCGGCTACAAAAATAATGTGGCATCAAGAATTACAGAAAATGACACAGTTGAATGTATGAATTTAAAATTATTACTCATTTAAATCGCATATCCATCGAAGATGTATATTTATACATATATCTGTGTATATATCTATGTATATATACATATTTATCTATGTATATATTGATGGAGTGGTAGAGAATTCCACTAAACAATAAATCCACCCTTTATGCAAACCTAGCCTTAGATAGCCTTAAAGGACATCACTTATTCCGTCGTGCGCTGTTCCCGGCTTATTTTATAGGAAGGCTTCATAATTAGTATAACAAACTACGTTCAATTAATACAGAACAAAATAGTACGCGAAAGATTGACAGTGTAAAAATACGAAATTTATTTCAATTATATATTTTAAGGTAGATTTAATAATTTATTTCAACGTGAGATATATTTATGCAATATGGTTATGTAATATATTTATTTGTTGACTGCCTCGTTGGTCGAGCCGTTGCAAGCGCGACCGCCGATCGGGAGGTCGTCGGTTCAAATCCCGGGTCGGGTGCTATTGGATTTTTCTAATTTAGAATTTCTAGTAGTGACTCGGAGTCTGGAATTGTGCCCGGTGTATGTCAGTAGGCTGACCATCTATTCCATGGGACTTAAACGTAACTGGTGAAAGGTGGGAGTGTACTGCACTCCTTTGTCTACCCCTTCGGGGATTATAGGCGTGATGTTACGTTACGTTATTTTTGTTAACAATTTTTTCACATTCGAGTAGGTACACAATGGACGTTGTGTTCATAAAACAACTATTTTTATTTAAAATACGCAACTATAGTACTGTTAACGCTAATGTATGCTGGCAATAAATAATTTATATTCATATTTCCATATCCGTTACCGTATTATGTGCAAAAACAAAACATGAATGAAGTATGCTTGTTAGTTAACTGCCTAGTCATTAAAATAGCTGTAAAATTGCTGTCACATTTATATTTACGATTTTTTTAATATGGCAATACCGACTTAGGTACGTCATAACCGTTTCAAACACGCGTAAGTGTATAACCAGGTTAAAAACTATAATATCTCACGCAGCGACAATAATAATGTTATTATTCTCCTAGATTGTAATAATTGCACGTTTTAACTGCCATTCGCGATGTAACATATAAATATGACAGTTAAATAGCTTCAGAGATTAACATTTAGAGATAAACGGAGATTATCTTTACAGATAAATATTGTAAAAGAAATAATATGGAGAGTATAAAGCATGAATGTTTTGGTTTTATGAAATTATGAGCACGAAAATGGGATAAATATTAACGAACATTAAGAAAAAGTGCGTTGTGTAAAGGGACATGAAATAAAACGACGCATTGTTTAGGATTTAAGTAAGCCAGGGTTGAGCTACATTTACAATGATTAAAACCATTTGAGGAGACAATTTAGTGGTTTAGAATTTTGCCTTTTATTTCGAAATTGAGCTTTATCTGTGTATCATTCACAGCAGATATCATTCACTAGAACAGTGACGGAAAATGTTGTAAAATGACTTTTACGTAGGTATCCATGATGTTCTCAAATCCTTGGCTAGTGCGGTAGAGTTATAGCTGTCATGACAGCCATGACTCTTCTCATTCTGAGTAAAAAAAGTGTCAAAATGACAAAGCAATTGATGCAAGATGAGCAGGAAAAATGTCTAATAATAAAATGACAAAGCGGTTGATGTGAGATGAGCAGAAAAAGTGTCCAACATTGGAATGACAAAGCGGTTCAGACGAGATATGATGATAAATGTAGCGGTAAAAATCTCCATTTCTCAAAATGGACTCGGTTAGTAGGTGGAACTTATGTCGGTAGATGCTAGATATGTAGGCCGTAGAGTTTGATAGGCTTCGCTAATAGGCTGTATTATATTACAGTTTAAAAATTCTAAATGGGTAGGAGATAAATATAGCCAAATCTGTGTAGCAACTGAATTTCAATATCGTTTCACAAAACATAACCGACGGGTGAAAATTTTAAACACACATGCAACACTCTCTTTCATTCCGTTACCAAAACGAACCATAACAAGATATCGGTGCGTGGCGAAACGATTAGTGTTGCCAGTTTGTGTTCAAATTAGAACAATTGTTATCGATTTACCGAACGATCGAACGTATTAACGTTCAGCGAATCGGGGGTAACGGGTAATTTTTCTTGGATTTAAAAGCGCTGTGTTGCAACTGTTGCTCTTGCAGAATTAATGGGTAATAACTTCCTATTGTGTCGAGAATTTCTATTATTAGAATGAAAATAAACGTTTACTTATGTATTTCCTAATCTTTTGATTCATTGTTTTTGTGATTCTGTTAATACTAATAGTAAATAGAATTGAGAAAGAAATAATGTTTGCAAGACACTGAGGGTACGGGGAAATTACTATATTTTAAAGGAGTTATACGCATGCTTACAGAAAAATAAGCAGTTATATGCTTTTAGATAGAGTGCATGGAATGATTTTGTGCAAGTTCTATTTATTAGAACATATTTTTAGGTACGCAATGGATAAACAAGTCATACTTATACGGAAGTTTTTTTTGCGAGTTTTCTGTATATTATATTAAGAATAGTATAGGAAAATATTTCGAATCAAAAATGCAACACAAACCTCAGCTAAATGTATAACCTTGTAGTGAAAGCATAACTAAAAATATACCCTCAAAATCGTGATAGAAAATTTGAAAGTGAAAAAAAAAATGGCGGCGCTTGTGGAGTTCGTTTCAACCCGATTCGCTGTGCTGCTTTTTGTCGCCAAATAAACATTCGACATAACCAGTCGCACCCATCTTCGCGGCCAGCGCCGGGCTAGTCACGACGCGGGCGAAAATATCAATGCAGCGTGCGAGATAGCAACACATTTATATTGTCACAATTTTTTTCTTTTTCACATCTCACAGTAGCAGTTTACAATCCAGCCTAGTCACGCATTTGAAGTCATATATATCTGATCTTTTTTCATTTTTTGCATCTCTTAGTACCCGCTGACTATGCATGAACTATTTAACTATTTCTAGTTAATAAAAATTTTAAAGTAATCCTTATTCAGAACTGCCGTAAGTCAAGCGTTGGGTACCGACATTGTCCCTTTCTATGTTATATAAAGTAAACAAAAGAAAACATACAATTAGAAATCTAAAATTAGGTATCAGTAGGTGATAATGATGACGATGAGATAAAAAACAAAACCGATAGTATCATTCCCAGTGTTACTATAAGATGTCTGGGAAATTAATAGAACATTTTTTTAAACGCAGCTGGTTAAAAATCAAAGTAATTTAGGTCTTCTTTTACGAGACTTATTCTTTAAAAATGTTTAAGAACCGTTTTTATACAACAGTAAAATACAATGCACGTCTTAAAATTTTATTAGACTGTTAGCTATCGTAATTACGAGCTGTGGACAGCGACTCCTTTCGCTTATTGGCGTTTTTGGGTTTTCCCAGATAGTACATTGCATGCACAAATCCATAAACAAATAATAGACAAACGGAAATTCTGTAAATTGTTGTTTTAGGTTTTATTGAGTTAACAGATACCTCTTTTAGTAGTCTCTTAAAAATATTTTCAATATCCAAACAACGATTATAATTATATAGATGTATTATATTAGGTATGCATAGTTTTATCGTAATCGTTTGCCAATGTTCTCGCTACTTGCATGTTTTGGTGCCATAGCAACAAAAACTCTCAAGCCCCACATAAACGAATTATTCATGCCGATGTAGGTAAGAAAGTCTTTCGCAAAAAGTAACAATGCAGGAAAACAGGTTTCGCGGGATCGCCATATACCTATTATGGAAACACGCTGGTCGACTCGAGTTACCTTAGTTGGATATTTGATAGGTAATTAGGTGTAACGTGTTCTTGCCGTGTCAGTGCAGATTTTTTTTCTACCTTCACGCCTCTATTCCCCGAAGGAGTAGGTAGAACAGTGTATAGTACATTCCCACGATTCGCCAGATACGCTATGCGACACGTCATGGAATAGGGTGTGAGCTTGTTGTCATACGTACACCGGGCACAAATGCAGACTGCGTGTCACTACTGAGAATTTCGAATTAGAAAAACCCAATAATAAAAAAAATGATACTAGTAGTAATAACATAGTTCTTGCCTTGTCATTTCCCGCAATTCAAAATTGAATACGCATGTTTCAATTACCCGCTTGTCATCAGCGATTTTCAATTAATGTGCATTTAACATTTTCCTTACATTATGAATGAAATCACTTACGCATATCCAATGGCTAGTGAACTGGTACAATAACTGTATACACCTGTACAATTGGATAACGGAAACCGCTATGGCAAACTACATATCAGTTAAGGGAATTTTCGTTTTTAAAAATTGTAGACGCTTCGTGAAAAAAATGGATTTAAGAAGGAAAATAATGCTAATATAAGAGATTTCTTCTGTTCTTACTTCTGTTATTTAACAATAAGCATGAATACTTGCCGCGCATATAACAGTACCACTCTTTCCAAATCATATTTTTCTCATAAGCTGCTATGGCTTTCGTACTCCGCGCAAATCCAGTTTACACTATTACGTACGCACATACAACGCACAGCGTGCCTTATCAAAAATTTCTTAGACGAAATACTTCTTAAACTGTTTACAGCACTAAAAGCTTTGCAAAACTTGCAAAATCATATACTGACTTCGTATTTGAAAACTATGTATAACATTTATTAACAGCGATGAATTTAGAGATAGTCTTCTATCATCATTATCAATCATTTTCTTTCACTGTTGGACACGGGTCTTTTATAATGGAAAGGCTTGGATGGCTGGCCAACAACGACTTTCAAGGCTTACAGAATATAATGGGAACCTCTAATATGAGCAGGTTTCGTCACGATTTGTTTTATCAATACTTTTATATTTAACATTTCCTATAACATTAGATACTTATAACACATTAAAATAATGAAGATGGTTTAATCAATAACTTTAATACAACACGAATGATGTTTCGATTTAAATTGTGTTTTTTAAAATCTCACAGGCATTGTAGTACCGCGTGTGACTTATGAAATAACCTCCTCTTAGTTGTTCAGACAATACTTATCTGAAAAGAAAACTAGGTCATTACAAATTGTTCTTAAAGGAATTGCATTATAATATCCATGATTGCTTTCGACTGCGTAATGAGTGGTGACCACTGAGCATGACTGACTTGTTGCGTATGAACTCATTTCTCTTAAGTACGTATTAACGAGTTAATTCATAGGCGAACTGAGGAGAAACTAATACTTTTTAATGTGTACTTGATATATATATATATATATATATATATATATTGCTTTGCTTGCTTCTTAAAAAAAATAATAATGGACCCATTTATCATTCCACTGCTGAAATATGGGTCTCCTCTCATATTGAGAGGGTTAAGGCCATAATTTGCCACGCTGGCCAAGTGCGCGTTGGCAGACTTCACACGGTTTGTAAATTTTTTTTTATTAACTCTAAGGTGTGTTCCCTCGAGGTTAGCAAGTGATAATAAAATTTAAAACGCACTTTTGTAAAGAGGTGCGCGCCATGGATTTGAACCTAGCACCCCCCGGAATGAGATGCTGAATTCTTAACCACTAGGTTATCACTGCTTTATACATATTGTTTTCTTTACTTATTGGGGAAATGTAAATTTATCGCGTACGCAAAATCTATTTTATGAAAATAACTAAGTATGTATTTTATTTATTGTTAATTAGTTAAACAGCCACAGTTACCATTCTGGGATCAAATGACCGCGTGTGGAGGCGTTCTAAGATATTTACTCATGATACCACTCGATTATTTTTTCCAAAAATAGTTCTGGAGTGGAACTAAATTTCAATTACACTCGTTAATGGATACCCGTCGTTAATATTTTCCTTTTCACTAGATAATTATCGTAATTGTTACACAGTAAATTTACTTATTTTATTTTATTACTATGTGACAGATAACTTAATTTGCAACCTTGTTCTTATTCAACATTACGTATTTTAAGTAAAATTTGATGCTGGTGTCTATCAGCTCCGGAGATAGATAACTTATGAGTCCTACAAATATGCCATGTCAAACATATTTCGAATTTTTGCATTGTGTTCTTGTATTTTAGTGTTTCTGTTCAAAGGGAGAGGTCCGAAACAGACATTCAAAAACAAGTGCCCCAGTTGATTCATTACACAGATCTCAGCATAAGCTTCAATATTCAGATTTTATACAAACGTGACGGTGACAGTGACAAAAAATGACATTTGACGTTCATGTTGACAACTGACAATGACAGCTTAAAAAGCGTCACTTTTGTAGTAAAAAACTAAATGTATTGTTTCAATGTGGTAATATCACATGCTATTGTGTCCACTGATCGATTGTGCAAATAGCCGTGTAATTGTTGGGCTGTAGTAATTCCTTCGACTGAAACCAACTCGCGGTTAAACGGATAAATGAAACCAGACACCGCTTATCTGCTTCATTAATGCACAGGACTGGGTTTTAAATAGAAATAAAGTCATAAGGGTCTTATCACAGCAATCGTTATTTTCCGGAATAATTATTATATATCTTATTGTGTAAGTGTTAAAGACTATTTTTGTTTGACATGTTTTGATTTAACCAGCGGTTATCGACCTTTTTCCGGTGATTACCTATGCATGCTTAGATGTGCATCACAAATGGGGTAATATGTTTCAACTTGCTACTTACATAGATGTTTTGCTGGTATCGTAATATAACTCAGGTCGCTTCAAAGGAAGAGCGAATAGACTTTTTCTAGACAAGCGTGGTCCTATCTTAGGACGCAATTAGGTTTCCCATCAAATATCATCTCTATCAAAGTTAACCTTTTTTTTTTGTTTACTGGGGGGAAACCTTCGAAAGGTACCCGGTACCCTGAGGGTGATACCGGGTTATGTGGGACTTCTATCGCACCAAAACCCCCTCGGTGGCCTTCCTCGGCGCTTAAAGGAGGCCTCCGAGATCTCTAACGGAACGCACCGGTGCCCTCCTAGCACAACGCACAACGGGCCCAATACCCGGAAGAAGCATGGTGCCTCTTCCAATGCTCTCCGGTTCCCACGACGATATGCGGTCACACATACCGTCGTCCTTCCCGGGATTCGCCACCTGAACGGTTCAAGCTCCCACTCTAGCCGCTCGCAATCCCGGAAGCCTCCTTTAAGTCGCTTCTTACGACAGACAGGAGATACCGTAGCTCTTATTCTGGTTCCGAGCTACAGAGACCCAGCGCCTGGCGACGTTATCGACGCAGAAGATCCTATTGTCTAGAGCCGCTTTTCCTAATCATTACTTTTCAATGGTCTTATATTTTCAATGCATCATCTTTGATAGTCCAAAAATACCTTGAATACGGTTCACGTAGAAGTTTTTGTTATAGTGCTACATGTTTTGATCGTTTAGATATATAAAATTATGAACAATAGGTTCAGTACTGTGACTACGTATTTTATTTTCGTAATTCGCTGTCATATCGCGAGCTGCTAGATGGTAACTCTGGTTCAGATTTTCTCTCAACTGTTTAATAGGCGTTGATTCGTTCAGGATATAGGTTTTTAAATTACACGATATTTGTTAATCCCATATATGGATGTATTACACTGTTGTTCTGTACTAGAGATAGACTGAGTACGCTATCATTAACGTTATTTAAAAGATGTACTAATTCCAGCCAAGGCCCAAATGGAAACCTGGTGCAGCCAATAAAATTTTAGTAAGAAGGTATAGAGCTATAAGAGAAGGCGTCGACATAATAGCAAAGAAAAAACGTGCCATGATGCAACGCAAAAAAAAGATAGAGATGAAACCCACTTTAGTAGTAAAGAAACTTGACGGTGAATATACAGTACAGATGGAAGTCTTTAAGAAATATTCAAAAGAAAGACTTGTTTTCCAATATCCTTACGATGAAAAGCCGCCATTGGTTTATACCATTGGAAAAACTGAAGAAGAAAAGACGAAAATCAGAAAGCAACGTGAAAGAAGGGAGCGAAGGGAAACAAGGAGAAAGAGTCGACTATTGCAATCAACATTTAGGGATAGATGCCAAGAAATTTGTTTAAAAGCCTATAATCAAGCAATTGGGTTGTTGCCTTTGCCTAATGCCAATAATCCAGATTGCCCATGTCATACTGAAGCGGTAAACAGTATTAGTCCGGCAATAGACTCCTGTTCGTGTTCAGACGAAGGAAGTATATCAAGTAGTGATACTGATGAAGATGATTGGATAATAGAATTCACGCCGCCCGCTGCTCGTTGGGATGTAAAAGCTAAGCATCCACCTATTCTAGCAGAGAATGAATGTCAGTACAATTATTTAGATTATAAAGTCAAATTAGTTGACAAATGTGGTAATGCTGTGCCTAGATTCTTTAAAGGTCCTGATGGAAAAACAGAATGCAGCGATTTAGGAGGTTTTTGGGGCCCAGGTCATGTTTGGATGGAGATAAATAAGGATGGATATATAGGTCCCGATAACCGTTGGGTGCCAATGAATTTTATTGGTCCTGACGGAATGTTTTATTCTGCTGAAGAAGGATCTTTTACAGACAATAGCGGTCAAAATTTGAAAATTGGTATCGATGGCTACATTGATAAGGATGGTAAATGGGCTTGGTATTCAAAAAGAAGAATGAGAAGTCCAAAATCAAAATCTACCGTTACTGAAACAACTGTTAATTCTAAAAAAAATACTAAGAATGATGGTCCTGGAAAAGACAAAACGCAAGCTAAGAAAGGAGAGCAGGCACAAGCGAGAACAGGGGGAAAAAATATAAAACCGCAAGACAGTTCGAATAAAGGAGGTACTAACGGAAATAAGAAAACTAATAAGGCCGTCTCTTACTCACCTAAACAAGGTAAAACGGCAATTGTAATGAGCCTGTCGCCTCACTACGAGAGAAGTCGTGCAAGTTATTATAAAAATCATCCGAAGTGTAATGTTGATATGAAGAAACTTGCAAAGTATCAAGAAATAATGCAAGGTCTACAAGTATACGACGATATATGTGAAATGAAGCCCGCAACCATGACGAATAGGGCTTCTAATACTCCAAAAAAAATTGTATCGCCGTACATGATTCGTGATAGTTTTTATAAAAATTCTCAGGTAAATAGCTATAGTTATTCCCGATCTGTGTCTCCAGTCGTCAGATAATTTCTATATATTTAATTAAATTAAAAAAATACTATGCAATAATTTGTACCTTGAAATGTTTTGTTTCCATTATGTTGAAATTTTATATGAAGTTAGTTCGACCTGCCAT
Source organism: Croniades pieria auraria (assembly GCA_018248815.1). Taxonomy (NCBI): domain Eukaryota; kingdom Metazoa; phylum Arthropoda; class Insecta; order Lepidoptera; family Hesperiidae; genus Croniades; species Croniades pieria. Next base: position 10,670 of record DWJK01000619.1, read on the forward strand.
GAAAAATACCGGTTGTTTTCCTATAATCTATTTTACTGGTCTTAACAGTGCTATTTTCGATCGGTTTTAAATTAATATTGAAGGCAAGTTGGGACTATTTATAAAGTCGCCCTAAAAAGTTTAATAAGTTAATTAATTTTAAGGACTATTACAAGTATTTATCATTTAATTAAATTTGATTTAAAATTTAAGACTGGCATTACTAAAATATATTGTGTAATTACGCCGAGCAAAGCAAAGCACATGCTTGAAGACTATCTGTGGCCTATAAAAAAGGGACAATTTTCAGAAATTTATTTTTATTAACACCGAGTTATTATAATTGAATAGTATTACTAGTAGAACACGATTTATAACGCATCTAATGCATGTTTAAACCAGAAAAATAATTAAAACCTTTTCGGTGTAGTGTGTTAACTACAAAAACAAATTATAGTGACAATATCCAAATTGACGTTACAAATAAAATTTAGGCCTAGCTGTAAATTGCAAGTTTCGTTTTTTTATTAATATCAATTAATAAAATTTAAAGATAATCGTAATAAATGTTGAATATTTCGGTACATCTGTGATAAAATATAAACATGGCTCTTTCGGATTCAATGTTTTTATTTGAGATTGCCGTAGACGACTTGGAAAGTTTTATGCTTCGTAAAGAATTTACTATAAGGAGTAAATTTTCGAATATCTTTACACTAAATTTGAATGAACCTAGCCATTTCGCTAAACAGCGCGATAAACACATTATTTCATCTAAAGGCAAATCCAAGGTAAGGAAAACGACAGCTGTTCATAAAAATTCTTCACTGATTAAACTTCAGACTGGTCAATCTGCACTAGTAGCAAATAGTATAGAAGGGCTTTCAAATCATATGACAATACATCCCATGGAATTATCTTTGTGGAGCAAAAGCTACAAAGGGAAGAAACTGGGTGTAGCGCGTATTCCTTGGAGTAAATCATTCATAGCTTATTTGAATAGAATCCAAAAAAATGACAAATTACCACCTAAGATCGTTAAAGGGACATATAATATTATGAATGAATTAACCCCTAAGTGTATGGCTACAATAACGTTGAGTATTAAGTTGACTTATTTAAAAGGTATACGAGTTTCCAAAGATTTTCCAGTTAATTCACAAAACGATGGCTATCAAGAAAATGGTATAACAAATAGTCCAAGAGCTGAGTTTAAAAAACTACAAGTTGCTCTTGATAATAATGGTGCTTCTAAAAGACTAGTAAATACATTTAAAAGTGAATCCGTAACAAAATACATAACTGGTAAAAACAGAAAATTTGATTTATATAGAGTTACGAAAAGTGACATTCAAATTCACAATAATCATCGAATAACCGGTTTGAGATCTAAATCAGTGTCGGCAATGTATTATAATTATGAGAAATTAAATCCATTGACCTATATATTTGGATGTCCTAAAGGTCATTATAGTAATCGCGTGTATTGTGTAAGTTATTTTACTGTTGAAAATGATGTTTCTGGACTACAAAATTCTCCCAAAGAGTCAGATAAAGAAGTGGAGAAACCAAAGGGGAGGTATCATTTAAAATTATGTGATGTTAGTTGTCCAGAAAGACAAAAGGAGACAGGAGCTTGTTCTCAAAGTGTTTGCTCATTGGATTTACCGGAAAAAGCTAGTCATCTTGTTAATATTACAAAGTGTAAGCAAATTGAATGCGATAACAGAAAACATAGGGAACCCATGCCTGCACCCAATGATGCTATAAATCTAGATTTGAATAATATAAAGACAGAATGTTGCCGTTTTACTGAAAAGATAGAAGAAGTTGTAGGAGGTGTTTCAGGAAAGATGAAGATCGGTCAAGATCCCTGTTTTTGCACTTGCGAATGTACATTTGGTTTCGTGAAAAAAACAACGTATTGCACAGTTTGTGGCGGCTATGAAATAGTTGGAGAAGAACTAATTCCTACTTCGAAAAATCAAAAGCCATTCCCGTGTCCTATATTTCACAAACTAGTTGACAAAAGCAAGTTAAAGAACTGGAGTACATCAGGCAGCGAGAGTAAAAAGAAAGGCGATGAGATAAGTTTAAAAAGTATGAAAGTAAATTCAGGGCAGAAAGCTGCAGCAACAACAATCAAGCGTCAGACGCTTTCAAAAAGCGTTGAATCCGAAAAAGACACAAAAAAGGGAACAAAAGAAAAGAAAGATGATAGATTTAAATTTAATTATGGCTACAAAGGTATCCGTACGTATTTTAAATCTTTATTTTTATTTATTTATTTTGTTGTTTCACCAAATGAACAAAAATTTTTTTTCACTGCTAAACTTAACATCACGCCTGTAATCCCTGAAGGGGTAGGCGGACGAGTGTGGTGCACTCCCACGTTTCATCAGTTACGTTTACGTTCCATGGAATAGACGGTGAGCCTATTGCCATAAACCGGGCACTATTCCAGACTCCGAGCCACTACTAGAAATTCTAAATTAGAAAAATCTAATAGTAACCGGCCCGGGATCGGAACCCAGGACCTCCAGATTGGCAGTCGTGCTCGCAGCCACTTGACCAACGAGGCAGTCAATTGTTAATTTTAAATTTTTCGTCTGCAGCTCCACAAATTGGACACGATGAATGTGCTATGCCTTGCACTGGAATACTTGGGACTGTGCCCAAAAACATGGGATGGCTATGGACCGCAGAAGATATTCCCGGAATGAAGGTAAATTGTAACTTAAACCTTAATTGATTTTTTCATCCGTATACACGTAACGTTCTAATAAGAGTATTACACGAGGAGTATAGTCCTTTCGGTAAATACAGGTGTGTTTTTATGTTATGATATAACGACAGGCTCTTTTTTTGTTTTTTTTTTAGTTTCGTCCTATGTGGAAACCTGGTGCTGTAAATAAACATGTTCTTAGACTATTAAGAATGGCAAAAAATCCTGGTGAAGTAATTGCTAAAAAGCGGCGAAAGGATGCTGGTAAAAAGAAACGTCCATTGAAGCGGCCATTGCTAATTGTACATAAGAAAGATGGAGAATATACGGTTACTATGGAAACAATGAAAACGTTTTCTAAGCCTAGAGCACCTAATCAACATCCGTATGAAGATAAACCTGTACTTACATACACGATAGGTAGAACCGACGAAGAAAATCGGGATAGGAAAAAGAAGAAAGAACGTGAACAGAGGCGATTGGAGAGAGCGCAGCGACAATTCATACAAAGTGCTTTTCGTGACATGTGTCAAGATATATGTATTAAAACCTACCAACAGGCGTTAGGTATACTCCCCGGTGCTGAAGACCCTAATTGTCCTTGCTACCCGACACCAGCAGACAATGTTAACGTAGACGTTTCATGCTCTTGTTCAGAAGAAAAAGTATCTATTGGCTCAGATACGGATTTAGACGAATGGATTGTAGAATTTACGCCTCCAAATGCTACTTTTGATCCAACTTATAAGGGCAAAAAGGTAATAAAGGCTGATGCTGGGAGTCAGTATACATATTTAGATTACAGAGTGAAACTTATAGACAGATTTGGTAACCCCGTGCCAAGATTTTTCAAGGGACCAGATGGAAAGCAGCAATGCAGTGATTTGGGTGGATTCTGGAGTCCCGATCACAAATGGTTAGAAATTAATGTAGATGGTTATATAGCTCCAGATGGACGGTGGGCGCCTAACATCTTTATAGGACCAAGTGGGGAGCATGTAGATGCGGAAGTTGGTAAATTCCAAGCAACAAATGGTAAGTGGTTAGTTGTTGGAGTGGACGGATATGTTGATTGTGTAGGCAAATGGCGTTTTTATCCCAGTCCGCGCGGTACAGGATTGGTAAACCGACAGATAATAAAAGGTGAAAAAGGAGGTGCAATTAAACGCGACGTTAGGGACAAAAAGGACCGTAAAGTCCATCAGGCATTTAAGCCGTCCGAAGCTAGTTGGAGTTGTTTTGGCGATGTTTCACCTAGGAATTTATCAAGAACGGGAATTATTGGTCATGGGCACGACAAAAGAATACTTTTGTCGGCGTTAAAAGATATGCTGACACGCGGGGAAAATGTAACAATTCCTCAACCGTCGACGGTGTATCGACTTCCAGAATCAAAAAAGTCAAAGAAATCTCGAATGGGAGTACGTCATGCCAAAAGTTACTCAGAGCGTTATAAGTGTCATCATCCAGTTCCTTCCGATAAAGGAATAATTGCGATGGACGAGGATGGAAATAAAACGTATTTCAGGTTGAAGGATGTGAAAAATAAGAGACCAAAAGAAAGGTTGGCTCGTTTGGCTGACCGAGGTATTAGCGTGAGTTCATTCCACGTACCATGTTTCCACTCATTTATAAATTCTGAAATTATGAAAAAACAACAACGGGAAAGGCTCATAGCCCTTGCCAGCAAAAACGTGGCAACTCAAGCGGTCTAAATATGTACTTTGTTTCAAGTTCTGTGTCCATTTTTATTTTGTAATATTGGGTATAAGAATTGTGGTGTATTTATTAAGCACAAGTAATTTATCGTCAGTGATTAGTATCCGTGCTAAGGCAGATCATGTAACGTTATTGTAAATGTAAGAAAATAAAAATATTTATTATTTATGATTCTTCTATCTTCTACATATATTTATATTTAAAGTTATTCCCTTTTTATTTAAAGCTTTTTCATTACTTTTTTTTCGATTTATATGCGGAAGCTGTAATAAAGTGAACAAATTAGAATATACTTACAAAGGATTTTTGGACAAGTTTTGCAAAGCTACGAAAAAAAAACATTATACCGATGTAGTATTTTTTGGAATAGGTAAGTTTTTTTTTATTTTATTTAATCATTGTTTTTATAGTCAACTTTCAGCTTTAATAAAGAAAAACAAAAATGTTACTATACAGCATTTTTTTGGACAAGTTAATAATTTTGTTTGGATTTTTTCTTTTTTTTATCTGTATTTCGGAGACCGTTATTGGTTCTGTATTATTTTAACATTTCTAAATTTTAGGTAAAATATGGATGGCGGCCTGGTGCAATTTCAAAACGTCTTTTAAAAGCACTCAACGAAGCGAAATTGCGACGATCAGTATTACAACATAAAGAACCAAGAAAAGTCAATAAACGTGTCGAAGAGAAGCCAGCGTTGGTGGTTTCAAAGAAAGATGGTAAATATCAGGTCATTATGAATGTAGCACCTAAGGATGGTGTCGCATACACACCTTTCATGTATCAAATTGAGGGAGAAAATAATAACGATAAAATTAAGAAAAAAGAGAGAAAAACCAGAAGGTTTATAAGAGCTGCCAATAAAGAAATTTGGAATGACTCTTACCATCATGCTGACAACTGGGAAAATATTTGTCTTCCTATTTATAAGCAAATGATTGGAGACGATACAGATGGTGGACACAATATTCGCGTAGATCCCGATACTGTAAGTTGTTCATGTTCTGATGAAGAAATCAGTTCCAGTTGCAGTTCTTCAGATATAGATTGGGAACTTAATTTTTCTCCTCCATCAGTTTCTCACAAAGGTTTGCTTGAGAACATTTAAACCACTTTTGCCCCACAATTGCACTAGATAATTATATTTTTCATTCACTGTCTAAAATAACAGATTTTTTTCTGAGGCATTGTAATTAGTCGTGATGTCATCGTTTGATACGGTTATTTTTGATGGAATAAACTAAACGGAATAAGGTCAAAGTAAAGACGTTTCATTTGTTAACTATTTTTATTATTAAATAATATGTTGAGCATATCCCATATAACGAGTGACAATGTTGTATGGGGTGCTATTCTCAGATACAAGGGCCCTAGACCTTTATAAAGCCCATGGAGTCCTTCTGTTCTATAAATTTTGCTGAGGCAGTCGAAAACTCCGTTATACAATCGTTCACCCGGGCCTGCAAAGATATATTATTTACATGCAAACATCACGCAACATTTGGATACTATCATTTTGAAGGATGACATAGTTTCTGAACTTAGTGTGCGCGTTTTAAATTTTTGCACAAATAAATTTAGTTACGTTTGAACGTAATTTCACTCCTGTATTCCCCAAAGAGTTAGGTAGAGGAGTGTAGGAGTTGTAGGACACTCCGTTTCACCAGTTACGTTTACGTCCCATCACGGAATTAGGGTGAGCCCATTATTATACACAAATCCAGACTCCAAGCTACTGCTAAAAATGTCAAGTTAGAAAACCCCGATTTCTAATAGTAGCCTACTCGGGCATTGAATCCGGGATCGATCAGCTGTCGTAATTTGCAACCACTCCACCAACGATGTAGTAAAATTTTGTCACATTTAATAATATCTTTATAATGTTATGTAATAAATGAAGCAAATAATTGCGAATTTTATATATGGCAATGTTGATGATTATTTTTTCAGGCCAACACAAGGTTTTGTTATTCGCAGTAAGTAGTAACAGTCAGAACTTAGTCGTTGAACAAGTAGGGATTCTATGTATACCTGAAAGTATTTACTGAAAGCAGCAATTATCAAACATTAAGATTAACAAATTTGCGTGGGTATAGTTAAACTATGATGATATAGTGATCAACCTGGTGAAATGATCCAAAGCTGTAAAGCCAAAATGCTGAAAGCCGCCCTCTTAAACATCAAAAACAAATTGGAAAAGGGTAAAAGAAAGTCACTGGCGTTACTACATTAGTACCCACGGAAAACAATTTGACACCACATTTTTATGGGGCAGTGTTAAAAGCACATTTTTTGAAGAAACCATTGTAATACTTTGATACGTCTTAATATAAACACATACACGAAGATCAAATGAAAAGTAAATATATTTCAACAAATTCTATTTATACTATGTTGGAAGCACTTATACTGCACCAATTTAAGGTATACTCAGGATATGTACATTATCCATAGCCTGGCAAATCCGTTCGTGTCATTCCCGTTATGTGCCGTCAACGGATGCGGATGGATGCGAGAGGTGGCAAGAAGCGTGCGAGGAGGAAAACAGCCTACCAAAGGCAATAATAATCAGCTGTCACTTCTGGTGGAACACATACCTAAACTGACGTAAATTTAGCAAACTTAGTGGCCAGTATTACATTTGTTAAACACTTCATTTAGAAATATTGGCGTGAAAATGACGATTTCGCAAAATTTTATTTCCTAAAAAATAAATTGCGTTTCAAACGAATTTGCCGGACATACGTATCGCCATATACATATGGAGCTACTACCTATGAAACTAAAGTGTACACCCAAAAGATGGCCTCACCACCAAAACTTAAAAGCAACATAACATAGGCTCTTCGGACGTTACCCTGATTATAAAGCCGAGTATTGACTACATCCAATGGCGTTTCCAAGCACACACATATGACACCGCTGACGAGGCTTGAGGCGAACGCCAAGGTGGCTGGTGAATGTTCGAAGTAACCGTGTGAAACCAGCTTTCCTTTCACTCTGCAATACATGGTTTAATGACAACGAGAAAAAAGGTCAGAAGGATGCGGGAAATGGGAAACTAGGAAATTGTAATAAGTCAGAACATATTGAAGGAAAGTACTTTGTCAATGTTGACAAATTTCTTATAATTTTGTTTCAATGTTTTAGTTTCGTCGTATTGAACTTAGTGGAATATGTTACATAAAACATATTACCATATACTAAGTTTGTGAAGATAAAACCATTACAAATGGTTTTTTCGGGAAAGTTAAAGTTGGTGGGCGATTCCTAATTTATTTTGAGTAACCAATATGAACGCATGATTGTGTCTTAATTTTCACAATGAATGATGAAATGATGCTCATTAATGATCTCTTGATTCATGATCTCCAATCAAAATAGACATACAATTTTTGACCCTGAATCCCAGATACGACTGAACAGAATGGCGGACGGGGTGAAAGTATCAACGTCTTGGGCATTTACCCTGATTATAAAGTCGCACGGCGACGACGTCAAAGGGACAAATGGCGAGGGCGACCATTACACCGCTCAGAGCACTTGAAGCGAATGCGAGACCCAGTGGCGAGCGCTCGCAAATGCCGTGCGACAGCAGTGTGTCTTTTGCACTGAGAAAAAGTAAAATATTAAATCTTCTCGTCAGAATAATTTCTAATTAACTATCTGTACTTTAGAATGTGACATGACGCCTGTATCTCCCTGAAGGGGTAGGCAGAGAAGTGTATTAATTACACTCCCACGATTTATCTGTAATGTTATACGTCCCATCATGTAATAGATGGTGTGCCTATTGCCACACACCGGGCAAAAACATAAATACATAATCTTTATTTCATATATTATCTATTTATCATTATCAGACATGGAAAGATAATTTAATAATAATTTATTATATGAATTCGTGTATGAGTTTTCTTATCACCAAAATGAGGTTACAAGAGGTAGCTGTTTTATATGAATACTGTTTTGATTTAATTACGTATTAACTGGAGCTTTATTTAAGAATGCTTAAAGATGATTTCGAGACGGAACTTGCATTGAAATGTTGAATACGATGTTCTCCCTAATCAGGATACGTATCGCTAGCGGACTTACCGACCGGATACGATCAGCAAGCGCATCAGGTAATCAATATGAAAGAACGAATTAATCATAGGACATTTCTATACATACGAGTAAATACAATGATGAATCAATCTAAATCATTTCCATTATACGCATGATTAAATATGTATCGGCTTAACTCACGTACGTTTTTCGGGATGGCCCGACTAGTTTCGGACCTCTTTCCTCTTTCCTCATGAGCTCCCGCCGCTTGCTAGTCGGAAGGAAACTAGTTGCGACATCCCGAAAAACATACGTGAGTGAAGCCGGTACATATTTAATCATGTGTATAAATACTCACAAAACATTTAACAGTAAAATTTCCATTATACCTTTTAAACTCTACAATACTAAATCTATTGTGGTTCTTACGTAGAAAACGTAGTCAACTGTGCAGCGCTGCCTACTGCTAGTCTGGTGCACGTTGCAGATACTCCAGCGAAGAAACCCCGAAACCCTTCTGTTCTATATATCGTGACGAATCCATCTAACATGCCTGAAATGTATTAGGTATTAGATACATGCTTCAGAAATTCTAAAATCGTATAAATCTTTCAAATCTCTTGGATGCTGCTCTTCTGGACATATTAATGTTAGATGGAACTAATTTAGGAAAAATATCAAAATTTTCCCAGGAAGATGTTCCAAAACTTTGATAAATCTATATTTACATAAAACATAACAAACATACAAAACGGTTTAATTGTCATACACATTGTAAGGTCCACGCGTATTTTACCGAGCCATTCGGTGGACATAGGGCAATTGGAAGCTAATATCATCGTGTTTAACATTCTTAACAATACACACCGTAGGTATTACATACCATTATAGCTATGCTGTCTCCCAACAGCTATGCTCGGATGTGCTGATGCCTGTATTCGCGTCTTCACCACAGACGCGGGGTTTGCAGCCAGGCCACTCATGACTCCACTCGCGGACGACCAGAAAATGGTCTTGTTAATACTGATGTCACCGTCCGCCGTTCTAGTCCAGCCGGAAGCTTCAGCTATGTGGTACATCCCTAGCCTACGGGACATTTTTGTTTATCCTTTATTTCCATTAGGTTTAGGACGTACTGAATAGCAGAATAGTGCTTTTCGGACTCTATTACGCAAGTTAAATAACTCTTATTAGATTATTTGTAAATAGATCCCAATGGTATATTGTATAAATATGATTATCTAATCATAATCATCTTTATCGACAATAGTTCTATTCTTGGACAGGAGACAGGTCTCCTATTCAAGGCGAAAATACTGTATACGTGTAAATACGTATAGGCACGTAGATTGGCGGCTGGAAACGATTTAATGTACTGTATAGGGTGACGAACAAGAGATGGTTTCAGAGTGCACAAACTGTTTTTTTCCTCTCTATTATATCGCTGGTATTCGCAGAAATCGTTTCCTTTTATCGCATGTTGAACCTGTCTTAATCGCTTCCAAAAATGTTCTGTGTCTTACTCCTTTTTTTTCTAAATTTCTTACGCTGTTGACCCTAATGGACTCTACAGCTTCATCAGGTTTTAGTAGCGAGCCCAAGTGGCTCCGCCTGAATTAAGGAGAGTGGGGAGGGATAAGAGTGAGACCCAGCACGGGCTAGACCTCCGGCTCCGCCCCGCGAGAGAGAGACTAGAAGCTGTGCGACCGACCCGTGGGCGTCTCGTGTGAGACTCGGACCTAGGCACGGATCGACACGGTGTGCGCTTATCGAAGGGCGACGGTACTGCGACGGTCAAACGT